>JBBPOM010000039.1:0-72611 GCA_038091455.1 Leccinum uliginosum
TACGCAGGATGTCATCTTGGAACGTGAGACGTTCCGGTGGAGAAATTATGCTGCGTCACACGACGGCTACTGAGTTAAAAGGGGACTGGTGATGCAACCCAGACCCTGTAGGCAAGTCGCCGTGGACACATGGGGATACACGAGAGAACCTGAAGGGTGTCCCCGTTTTCTCTTCATTTGTGAATGGCTGAGCATGGGCTATGTAGTAGCGGTATCGGAAACTAGGTGAGCGCCAGTCTCGTCCACAAACATTGCATGCTGCCGTCGGCGTGCTTGTTGCTCGGAATCATGGACCAAGTCCGGCCTGGCCGCGCTGTACTAACGCCCCTGGCCCAGGGGGGTCATTGGCAATGTCTCGGTTGAAAGAGTACTAGAACCGACACGATTAAATGTCGTCAATCAGTGACCTGCAAGTACGGCACAGCAACATCTTCAATATAGTCATTGAAAGGGCGGTCAGCTGGCCGCGACGTAACTCTGCGTCAAGATTTTGCCGCTATCGCCAAACTATCCAAAATGGTCATTATATGCATATTAATCCGCTCTCTCAGAAAATCATACTTTTCAGGTTATGCCCACCCATGGCCCACTGGCCCAGGGCGGGGACTTTCAGGGAATGTGGATTTTAACCGAGATTTATCCGGGGAAAGGTATCGGCGATTGGCTGATTGTTCGAAGTGTCCGTGTCACTTTGCAAACCTGAATAGACCTGCTAAGAACCTCTTTTTTCCTCCAGCAGTGTGTACAAATCGTTGTAACGATCGCAGGTGCATAGCGGACATACAAGCCACTGGATCAGCCAGGATGATGGAGGCAAGACGAACATTGCTTAGTAAGTACATATGTAGTGGGCCACCTCCGTCGGTCCCCGGTCCCCTTCGGGCCGGTGCCACCTGGTGACATTCTTCTTCAATATTGATCCTGCTTGTAAGTACAAGTTGCAGTAAGGGCGTGGGCGCAGCTCTACAAAGGTCTTATCATTTTCTCGCCCTAGTTCTCTGCAATCCTCCATCCCAATGATCTGGAGCCTAAAAATATATTTTCTTTCAACTACATCGTACATACTGTGCCATGCCGCGGCTTACGACGTCATATCTTGCCCCACATTCCTTTCCCCGCATCACATCATACATACATTCTATCTCCCTGCATTCCAGGCGTCACTGCCACCGTGGGATACATATATAAGCCCCCCCATGTACTCATTCATTCTTCCTTTTACCTTCTCATCACGTTCTGGCATCCCGTTCGAGTGAGGCATCCCGCGTACAGTACGACTGCTAAACTTGAAGACTATGACTGCCGTTCAGCCACCCGCCAAAGTGCTCGTATCCGGCGCGACTGGTTACATCGCCGCGTGGGTCGTACAAAACCTGCTCGAACGAGGGTACGCTGTCCGCGGTACTGCAAGGTCGGTTGTCAAAGGCAACTATCTCAAGCAGAAATTCGCTTCCTACGGGGACCGATTTGAGGTCGTCGTCGTTGAGGATATCGCTAGGGTAAGTTCAAAGTCGAGCATGGCAACATCACAACTCACGACATGATCATGATGACACTTTATGCTGCTACTGTTGCTGCTGTATGCGTATCATTTGACGGTCTATTATTTTGGTTAGGATGGTGCATTCGACGAGGCGGTCAAAGGTGTGGATGCGGTCGAACACACCGCATCACCCTTTCATCTGCAAGCGGACGACCCCGATGGTGAGACACTGAGAAAGTCATTGACCATCCAACTGATCAACCACCCACAGAACTGATCAAACCGGCTGTTAACGGTACTATTGGAATGCTAAAGAGTATTCTCAAGGATGAGTAAGTCTGTCCGTCATAATAACTATACCATCGAAAGGACCCTTTCCTCCTCGACGCAACAGATTGACCAAGATCAAACGCGTCGTGATCACATCTTCTGGAGCTGCTGTTCTCCGCGACGATCCAAACCCGACCACGTTCACGGAAGCGGACTGGAACGATCAGTGTCTGGAGATTTTGAAAAGATACGAAGACGAAGGGAGGAAAAATCAGGCTCCCAATATTGCGAAATACCGAGCATCTAAAACGCTCGCAGAGAGATGTATGCAGCAGTTCCGCCAATCCCCTGCCCGACTTGGGCTGCTGACGAGAAACTGACGAGCAATTCGTTCATGCAGCTGCTTGGGAGTTCGTGAATAACCCGGAAAACAAGACTCGCATCGGCTGGGACTTGGTCGTATTGAATCCACCGTTCGTGAGTTTCACACATTTAATACCCCAGGCCCTTATCGCCTTTGACCTGACTGACCGTTTATCAGGTCTTTGGGGCAAGTCCTTCGGAATTTGTCGCGTACCGCAAACCAGATATTTCTGACACGACTCTTTCTCCTACGAATAGCCAGCGATCCATGAAGTCAGCTCGCCAGATGTTCTGAACACCTCTGCAGCCACGTTTTACAACTACGTAGCCGACGGCGCCAAGGCCAACGCAGCGGGCAACGAGTTTTTGGCCAACACGGGAACCTGCTGGATCGACGTGCGCGACCTCGCGGAAGCCCATGCTCTCGCTCTTGAGAAGCAAGCCGCCGGTGGGGAGCGCATCATCATCAATGCTGGTAAGTCTATCTGAGTGAGAGAATGTACTACTGACTGCAGAATTTCAACTTATTTAGGGCTCTGGAAATGGCAAGACTTCAGTGAGTTGGAAGGCCTTCTGACGTTTCCACTGAGTCTGACCTACTTTTTTTAGTCGATGCAGCCAACGATCTGAAACCGCTACCAAAGCTCAAGACAACGCTTCCCGTCGGGGTCCGAGGGGCCGGCAAGACTGCAAAACACCTGACCATTTACAACACCGCCAAGGCGGATCGGATTCTAGGATTGAAATACCGCACGATCGCAGAGACGACGAGGGATACGCTGGCAGATTATGAGGCGCGTGGGTGGTAGACAAGGGGGTTGCGTGAATGCTTAGGAAAGAAGATAAATAAAAGGCTTGTATACCACACGAATATTTGTCTTGTCTACCATTATTTGTAAAGATGAAGGAGGGTGCTGGGATCACGGCTCACACCACCACGTGGCTTGCCATCACTGTATTTAGTGTGGTGAAAGCTGGCCCATGCTGCGAACACGACGTAAATCGTATGTACGCCATTGACCAGTACTTTCCACATACCATCCACCTCACGCGAACCTCTGCATCGTTACTGACAGCAAGCAGTTGGTGAGCGCGATCTGGAAACGCGTCAGCTTTGATTCGCCCTTTTAGGTGGCGGATACACGTACGTGCCAACAGCGAAGAGCAGAGGCAACCATCACTTGTAATTGTAAGGGGGACAAAGTTCGTTGCAAGCCTGCTGCCGCGGTTGGCTGAAGAGATGTCGGGACATTGGAAATGTAGGACACCATCATCATAAGAGCATAAATTATTAGCCTCTGAGATGCTTCAAAGCTAATGCCTTCAGCAAAGGTTTCGCGTCGGTTTGGCAAGCGAAAAAATCCACTTCCCAAACAAGCATAGAATCCGTCCCAAGTTTTCAAAGAGATGCACGATATCGCAGACGGTGATTCGTCGATTCTGTAAAAGTCTGCAGCCGTCAACAGAGATTAGTGACGAGAAATTCACGCGAGGTATCATTGATAGACGCCAAAAAATGCAATATACCTTTTTTTTCCCCTTCACGTAGATTGCCCGGGACCAAATGCTGCACAACACCAATACGCTATCCTAGCACCAGATTAGTCTTATCGGTCAAAGACTTGACAGTACTCACGGGCCGACGACGGTGCATGAGAATGCCGCAGGCCCGCAGCACCTTCGGTGAAAGTGATTTGACCTGGTTTGAGTTTTGTCCGAGGCTTTCCTTTCATCCAAAAATATATCATGTGGCGCGATTTCTTCCACAGTGACACGTCCATCTTGGGGCATCTCTTGCAAGGCTATGCTTGATGATAAATTGGTTCTTGGAGGCCTATCAGCAGATCGGCGGCCGCTAGTCAATTTACCGCGTCCTTGGGAATTGGAGTGAGACACGACGGCGAAAGAATTCGCCGAATCGCCACTGGGTGGGAAGAGCGGAGCAGTGACTCTGCAAGTCGCTCGAATAGTGACGGATATCAATCAATTGGCTAAAGCCGGGAATTCTGGAATGTCATGACACGGTTATCACCGACACCAGAAGTAATGATTGCGTAGTAGGAACCCTCGCGATTGTCAATATCAATGTTGCGATGATCCATTCAAACATCGCTCCTGATGGAAGTATAAAAGGCATACAACCTCTTGATCGCGTGTGAACGGGCCTCTTGCGAGCGCTTTCTTCCTGATCTTCAGGAGAGACGTGGTCCGGAATATCTTCATTGTGCGCATAAGAGGTCAGGTTGTTTCACACGACCTTTACCTTTACGCCATCGATGCACCGAACTCAGACATGATGTTGGCGGTCTAAGGCAAGTCAGGTCCCAGGGGTGTCGGGGTGGCCAGTTCCGCTAACGACAAACGAGCCAATTCGGCGTGGCCGAGGCGGGAGGCTTCCCGGTCTCACACGGTATGTACCTCATACTGAGTGACGGAACGCCTCCCGCTGCTCACGTGTACGCGTTGGCAGTGCAACCTAACGTTCATTGCTGCCTCGTGCATGACCACGTGCGCCGAAAATAACAACATCTATTCAAAGAGGTCAACGTATCATCGTGTCAGTCGCGCTATTCATATCCATATGCTCACAGGATGGCTTGCGAAGTGGGCCGGTGAGTCACAGAATCGGCCCTGTCACGATAGCAGAGCGGTGGTCGAAATGGTTTCGGGCGTATCTCTCGTCAGTTGTCTCAGAGTTTCGTGTGCGACAAACGAGCGAAGGAATGTAACCCCTTTTAGTGGCGAACACATCGACAACGAGAAAAAGGTAGATTCACGGTAATGATTCCTTTCTGGAATAGCAATCGCCGTGAAGGGTGTATTCACATTGGTCATGACGAGCTTTTTTTTGTCGAGCAGGGAGGACGTAAAAGACCGTATCGACCGAATAGACGGATATATTGGCTCTTTGGCCACTGCATCATGGGCATTATATCTTCGTAGATTGTATGATGAAGGGTCGGAACGAGAACCGTGAAATAGGTGTTGGTAAATTCTGCTCACAGGGAAGCGATCAGCAAGCAAGCGACCAAAACCAGGCTAAAGGATGCGTACATAATTCCGTGCTCAATGGTATTGACTCTGGCTCTGGCGCAGGAGCTTGATCGATGTCATCCTCTCGACGCGTGGAGACGAGGGTCAGCTTTCGATCGAATCCGTGGTTAGACTATCAGGGCCATCACTGGTTTGGATCGTCACACTCGATAAGAAGACCAATCACGCACGAGATCTCGCCATGTCTCTTCTTCGTCGTTCTCAGTTTGCAGTTGATATATCTGCATGAATCCCTTGAGGCTATACAACGCGATGGATTTTATTCGTACGGGCACGGATGCGTGAACGGAGGGGACGAGGACGTACGTTAGACTACCGTCAGTGGTCACATCGAGAAACTCGACGAGCTCGTCTTTGGTCTCCTGGGAGAATGGCGCGCCGTTTGTATCGCGCGCCCACGCGTCCAGACCTTCTTGTGTGAGATATGCGCCCTCTGGTGGTACGAGCAAAGATGGCCCCTGCCCATGCTCGAACGCGTGTGTCCTGCGTGACGGGGTCGGTGGAGGTGGTGCAGGGGTGCAGTATTTGGTAAAGATGTGTTTGAGACATACTTCGAGCTGCCAAAAAAAAAAAAAAGGGATGCCTTCAAGCGGTGAGATATGATACGAATAAAGTTCGCCGCACCTTTTGTGAGACCGCGCCGTCGTCATCGAGAAGTTGAGCGTCCTGCTGGGTGTTTCGTCGGCCCTGTCGGGATGACGGCTCGGGCGTCCCTGGGCGTGGGGACTGTACGCGCCAGTCGATGTTGCTAGTTGGGTTTATCGTCGAGGAGGGCATCGAGAAGGGCATAGTCGGCGCCGATCACCTGTGATCGCGAGCAGACACTATCGGTCTCTGCGCACACGCGCGTTCGTCGTGTTAGACGATGAGCCCAAAGGTCTTATGGTCACGTGACTATATTGGGCATGCCCTATTTCCTAATTAGGTAACATCGCTCTCTGTCTCTGACATGGCTCCGAACGACGGACGCGCCGAGCCTCTCTCCATCGAGACGCTGCTGCAGAAACAAAAGGAGGAGAAGGAGGCTGCTGCAAAGGTATGTTCCTGTCGAAAGTTCTGGTATTTGCTCATATGGGTTCGTTTTTTGTTAGCCTAAATTTCTATCCAAGGAGGAGCGTGCCAAGATCGCTATTGCCAAGCGGGCGGCTGAGCTCAATGAGCAGCGAGAGCGCACTGATAAAGCGAAGCAGGACAGAGATGCGCTCGAGCGAGAGGCAGATATAATTCGTCAGCGGGAGAGAGAAAAGGAACGCTCGGCACGATATGGGAGCACAAGCCGTCGTAAGTTCCGCTCTCTTCAACCCACCTCAGGATATTCATCGTTCAGGTGTAGAGGAAGAAAAGGAGAGATATGGTCATCCGGAAAAGGACAGTCGACATGGAAGACGGGACGGGAGAGGCAGAGGCAACCAACAGGACGACCGTCGGGCTACTCAGAGCGCCCAACCATCCCGGGGTGGCTTTGAGAATATCCCGACGGGGCCACGCGCGGACCGCGTGAAATCCACCAGCGGCCCATCATCGAATGTGACACCTACGCCTGCTTCGTCCACGCCCTCGGGCAACGGGACGCTTCCCGAGTCCAGTACGCCACACGTTCCACCCATGACAGAAAAAGACCTCACGGCGTTGCGGGACCGATATTTGGGAGTGACGAACAAGAAGCGGAAGATACGGAAGATGAATGATAGAAAGTTTGTGTTCGACTGGGCGGAGGAAGAGGACACATTCACGAACGACTCGCCCATCGCCGCGGGCGCAAATAGGCAGGGTGCACAGGTAATGTTTGGCCGTGGGCGAGTAGGCGGAATAGATGACGGTGGGACAACATATAGTGGTAACAGCTCGGAAGTGAACTTGGCAGACGTCATGGAAAGGAGGAAGGCCGCAAAGAGTGGTATTGACGAGCGGCATTGGTCGGACAAGCCACTTCCAGAGATGAAGGAACGAGATTGGCGGATATTTAGGGAGGATTTCAGTATTGCAGCTCGAGGTGAGCACATTGGTTTCATACAGCTCGCTCTATATATCAACTCGCGTCACCCGCAGGCGGTTCCATACCTCACCCGCTGCGCTCCTGGGCAGAGTCTACAATCCCACAAACCATACTCGGTGTTTTAGAAAAGATTGGCTACAAGGAACCGTCTCCCATTCAACGGCAAGCCATTCCGATCGGTTTGCAGAACCGAGATATCATTGGCATAGCCGAGACAGGTGCGGCAAGCTCACTGCAGTTCGCAAAATGTTGCTGATCCCAGTACAGGTTCGGGAAAGACAGCAGCGTTCGTGATCCCCATGCTCACGTTCATCTCGAATCTACCCCCTCTGTCGGACGAAAATCGCCACCTCGGGCCTTATGCATTAATCATGGCTCCTACTCGTGAACTAGCGCAGCAAATTGAGACGGAAGCTCGCAAGTTTGCAGGCCCGCTAGGATTTACCTGCGTATCTGTCGTCGGAGGTGTACGTGGTCTGTTTCCGCTTCTGTTTCTGTGCTTGACTGGAAGCATCACAGCGCGCGGTCGAAGAACAACAATTCAACCTCCGCGAGGGTGCGGAAATTATCATCGCTACACCAGGTCGTCTGAAAGATGTGATTGAACGACATGTGATCGTTCTTTCTCAGTGCCGGTACATTGTAATGGACGAAGCGGACCGTATGGTTCACCTCGGGTTTGAGGCAGACCTGCTGTTCATCCTTGACAAGCTGCCTGCCGAACTGATGGAAGGCGAGCCAGAGGGGTTCACAGGGAGGGGAGATGCGATGGATGTGGACGGCGAGGAGAGTACAGTGGCCATGGGCCGCACAAGAGTGACGACGTTGTTTTCAGCGACGATGCCCCCCGCTGTGGAGCGCTTAGCAAGAAAGTATTTGAAGAGACCTGCGACGATTACGATCGGCGAGGCAGGACGAGCGGTCGATACGGTCGAGCAACGTGTCGAGTTCGTCACCGGAGATGAAAAGAAAAAGTACGTGGGCCACTTCTGGTTGCTCGCGATTGGAGCTGATTGATCTTCGCGGGCAGGCAACGTATGCTGGAGATCCTCAACAGTGGCCAGTTTTCATCCCCGATCATCGCGTTTGTCAATCAGAAGAAGACTGCAGACATGGTGGCCAAGGATCTGTCACGAGCTGGGGTGCGTGTTCTCTGTGAGCTATTATCGAATTGTGACTGATAGGGAAGGCGTATGTGGCAGTGGACTGCAGCGACTCTGCACTCTGGCAAGACTCAGGAACAGCGCGAGGCGTCGCTGCAATCGCTGCGGTCGGGAGAGGCTGACATTCTTGTGGCTACAGACCTGGCAGGACGCGGTATCGACGTGCAAGACGTCAGTTTAGTCATCAATTATCAAATGGCCGGTACGATCGAAGCCTATGTACATCGGATTGGTAAGGTGTCCGCGCGGTCCGATGGTTGCATCATTGCTGACATGGTTGTGTTCCCAGGTCGAACTGGACGTGCTGGGAAACAAGGGACATCGATCACCTTTTTGTCCAACGACGATGACGAAGTGATGTACGTAGTTACTCCTCCGTGGTTGATCGTCTCATTAAACCCCGTGCAGGTACGACCTCAAACAAGGTACGATCACTGCTTCGATCTCATTTGGGCGTAGCGCCGCCGTGTTCTTTGCCTTTTCATTTGGCGAGACTTTGCATTTTGCACGCATTTCCGTCGCCCTTCGCAACGCCCTGTGTGTGTTGCTCAGCCGCTCATGTCGAGGGTGGGGGGTTCGGTTCCGGCGACGCGCCGGATTAATCTGCGGCGTGGCCACCCCTGCACTGTCAGTGGGCGAGCGAGTTTACGTTTATGCCGTGATGTGACAGGATACCCCGCATCTACCACTCTTTCCCCGCACCCCATCCGCTGCGCACTAACGCCGACGTGGTTTTTAATTATAGAGATATCGAAGTCGCCCGTATCCAAGGTGCCGCCTGAGCTGGCGAAGCACGAGTCTGCTCAGCACAAAGTGTCAAAGGAGATGAAGCGCAAGAGGGACGCGGAGGACGTCGGGTGAGCGTGGGCACGGCGGGGGGGATCGGGAAAGGCGAGCTATATATAACACCTTGTATGCATGGGTGTGCGACACGTGTCGAGCTTATCTTGAGGGATGTCACATTGTGACAAGTTGATGGACAGATGCGAATAAATTATATAAATAAATAAATAAATTGATTTGCTCATCGGTTAATTGTCACATTCGGCCGACTTTGTGATGACGTACGGCTCAGCCTCGGTCCGCTTCTTCCCGATATAGAAACTTTCCCGTTCCACTTGACTCTCCCTCCAACTTGGACTTGGTCCACGATGCTCTCAGCTAATCCCATGCAGCTCGTCGACTCCTCTCCCGACCCCGACCCGACACAGGCACATCTCCTCGTCGTTGCCCACATCCCCCTCATACCTTCCCAAGTCCCCGACGTCGTGCTCCAAGTCCCGTCCTCGTCACCCTCCGCCCGCTCCCGTTTGCGTAGTCGCATCCCATTCTACACCCCTACCGCCCCTTCTTCCCGCCCCCGCTCTCCCAATCCTCCTTCCCCACTCCACAAGCACGGCCCACTCCACGACCTCAAGCGTTTCCTCAACCACCACATCCCCCACCATCCCCACCAGTGGTCCTCCGCATCTAGCGCCTCCCAGTCCTCAGACCAGAGCTCCCCAAACTCCACCTCCCCACATACACCCGCGGAGCCTCACCTCCAGCCCCAGCAACAGCGCAGAGGCCTAGACTTTGACACCTCCTCTGTCATCGACGTCGTCCCTGCACTCATCCCTGCAGATCATCCCTTACCGAAGGACAAGGATCATTCCAACCTTTTGGTAGCCCTCGTCAGCAAGGCCTTCAACCACAAGGACAAGCACCAACCGACCTTCCTCTCCCCAAAGACCCCTTCCCCTTCCTCCACTGTTTCCTCCAAACGCACTTCCCACTCTCCTCCCACCACCCCCGAGCCTACCGCAACCTCGTCCTCCCATCCCGTGCCCTCCCTTTCATCGGCCACTCATGCCCACATCGCCAAGAAGTACGGCAAGTGGGGTCGTATTCTTGGCTCTGGCGCAGGCGGCACTGTTCGCCTTATTCGTGGCCGTGCCAAGGCGGGAGGCGCAGTCTATGCTGTAAAGGAGTTCCGTCCTCGTCGCACCGGCGAAACCGAACGTGAGTACGAGAAAAAGGTCCGTGCTGAGTTTTGCGTTGGCGCCTGCCTCAAGCACGTCAATGTCATCGAGACCGTCGACATCGTCTGCGATCATGGCCATTATTACGAGGTACGCTCCCATTTGTCTCCCTTGTCACCAACCCGTCTTATCTTTTCTAGGTCATGGAGTATGCCCCATACGACCTCTTCTCCGTCGTCATGTCTGGCAAGATGCTTCGCCCAGAAATATTTTGCGTCTTCCGTCAGATATGCAATGGCGTTGCCTACCTCCATTCATTGGGTCTTGCACATCGCGATCTCAAACTCGACAATTGTGTCCTCACCCGTGGAAACGTCGTTAAGCTCATCGACTTTGGCACCGCAGTCGTCTTTGCATATCCGGGCTCCGACATGGGTGGCTCTACCCCAAATACCTCCGGCGCCGGCGCACAGGGCACGACCATACCCGTAGTGGGTTATGCGGGCGCCCAGCCAAACGCCCCCGCGCCACATACACATGGTCGCCTAATCAAGGCTTCTGGAATAGTCGGCAGCGACCCGTACTTGGCACCTGAGGTTCTCGCGGGCGGTAGCTATGATCCACGCAAAACCGATGTG
The DNA here is from genome assembly GCA_038091455.1 of Leccinum uliginosum. Lineage (NCBI taxonomy): Eukaryota > Fungi > Basidiomycota > Agaricomycetes > Boletales > Boletaceae > Leccinum > Leccinum uliginosum. Next base: position 10,929 of record JBBPOM010000039.1, read on the forward strand.
TGGAGCGTTGGTGTCATCTTCGTGAGTCACCTTTCTTGTGGCTCTGCCGTTAACTACACTCTTCCGTTGCTTGGCGTGGCCTTGGCTATTTGCCTCATCATTTTCGCTTGTTCGTTTCGTAAACCGAGTGCTCACCTTGGCATCACCAGGTGTGCATGATATTACGGCGCTTTCCTTGGGCCGTTCCCGATCGCGAACGGGACGCATCTTTCCGCGCCTTCCTCGAAGCAGAAGGTGAGAACCCACTCGAGTCTCACAGATCACGTCCCAGTCGCTCGAACCGTCGTGCGGGTAATGGTGCAAACAGGGGCAGACAACGGCCTGCTGCACAGGATATGAAATCAGCACTTAATGGGTCTAGTCACTTGACCGTTCCATCGACGAACAGTGCCACGACTCCATCAACTACTGGCGGTGTGTACTCGCCTGATGGATCGTTCTCTTTACGTGCTGAATCTTGCCCAACCCGTTTATTGCAGAACGAGCTGGCTCGCTTGCGCCTACCTCGCTTCTGACTGACGATGCCAAGTCTCTTCTGAGCATGACGAGCAGGTTTACGGAAAGCACCTACCCTTACCCACCCACGATTACTTCGAGCACCTCGCGTTCCCGTTCTGGTTCTTCGTCTCTTGGCACTGAAGACGACGAGCGGCGACGGGGGGAAGCCACCGGCCTAACCAAGCAGGCACTTCTGAGTCCCGGTCAGGGCATGAGTACTATCACTCTCCCTCCACCAGGGCAACCACTTCATATCCACGGTATCATCGGTGACTGCGAGGCAGAGATGGACAAGAGTGTGTTGGAGTTTGGTCGACCAGGTCTGTCGACGGAGAGCCTACCTGTGCAAAGTCCGCTACCCGGTTGCAACCAATGGCGCGCTGTCCATTGCGCGTGTCCACTGACGATCAGCGCCGAAATCGTCCACGCGGAAGGAGGGGTAGATCGCACAACTCTGGAATGGTCGTCCCCACCACCCAAACAGTTCCCGTCTTCGGAGCCGCAGTCGAGCCGCCCAGCACCATCTCCCCCGATATCCGGTTCACCACCTCAGAAATCGCAGCAAGCTGCAAGGCACGCAACTGCAAGGGGGGCTACTCGCAGGCGCACTGAGTCCCGCACTTCCCCAAACTCGGTGTTTCGTCTGCTTCCACGTGAAACACAGCCTGCGCTCCGTCGTATGCTGTGCTTCGATGCGAAAGCACGTACGACGATGGGCGAATTGCTTTGGGGTCGAAGTGAGTGTGGTGGTATCATTGCGCTCGAGGAAGGCGAAAAGTGTGGTTGTGAGAAGCACGCAGATTCCGAGGATGGTTCGGAAGGCGATGGGAACGACCGTGATGAGGACGAACAGGACAGCGACGAAGAGTACGATGAAAACTTTGGCGATTCCTGGATCAAGAGCATCGATACTTGTACGGAGATGCAAGAACCTACCCATGTGCATGTCCGCATCGCAGCGGACGAGAAGAGTAACAAGAAGCGGTTCTTTTGAGTCTCGTAGCGCATAGGATCGAGGGTCCCATAGAAGAATGCCTTTTTCCTCGATATGCCTCGCGATATCCTCGCGGATCGATGGTCACAGGTCTCCGTGTTGGTTGTTGATCGATCAAGCCACCAACGATCGCTAAAACGTCTATCACTCTGATGTCACCATGCTGTCAAGACATGTGTCCTTCTTTTGAGGCGACTCCATAAGTCCAACTGTCCACCACCATTTTTCGGCTTTCGATGCCTGGTCGGCCATTCCTTCATTCTCCCATCACCTTTGGCGCTCCACGTTGCTTTCATTGTCTTGCTTACCTCCTCTACCTCCGCGGAGTTCACTGTCGGAGCTGCTGACTAGTTCATCTTGTTTTACCATGTAGATATTCGTGATCCATGCATTCCAGAGCAATGACTTCATTGCATCCCACACACCATCTTTTACCACCATCTCCTGTCTCATCCATACTAGTGCCCCTATCCTATCCACCTTACAGCCGCGGGCGACGATTGATCGTACACAAAGAAAAGCCCGAAGGATTCTATTACATTGGCTACATGACATCAGCTTGCATGTTACACAGTTCGGAACATTATATATAAAATACTCATCGGAGCCGCCTTCTATACATGTATTGATATAATAGGCCGTAGATATCATAGTCATTGCGTCGTCGATTCTGCGTGTCAGCTCAGTCGAGTATGAACGCGAATGATGGGGATCAGGATCTGTCAGACGTTCCCTCCGAGCCAGTTGCACGCTTGTCCCAAGAAGGTATATCCGGGTGTGACCGATCTCATCGGTTATAACAGAATCTGCCTTTCAGAGCACTCGATCGTAGATTATACACGCAGACACATCCACAGACTAGACGAACGTGATGACCGATCAACCGACAAAGCAAAAGTTATGGGGAGGCAGGTTCACTGGCAACACGGATCCGTTGTGCGTTGCATCACCTTTTTTCCTCTTTATTTTTCTTTTCATATCTCGTCACTGCTGATCGTATGTTGATGGCGAGACAGGATGCACGCCTTCAATCAGTCGCTCAAATACGACCAGCGGATGCACGCTGCAGACATCCAAGGGTCGATCGCGTATGCCAAGGCGCTCGCTCGTGTGGGGATTTTGACGGCGGAGGAAGAGCGTACGATGATCGAGGGATTGGAGGCTGTTGGGAGGGAGTGGGAGAACGGACAGGTGAGTTGTGTTGGCGTCGATGCACACGAATTCCCTGTCCTCGCCAATTCGCTGACTCGATGGTTATGGGATGTAGTTCACGCCAGCCCCCGACGACGAAGACATTCACACCGCCAACGAACGAAGGCTAAGCGAGCTGATCGGGTCGCTCGGGGGTAAGCTACACACGGGCCGATCGCGAAACGACCAGGTGGCGACCGACATGCGGCTGTGGTTGCTGGACCAAGTCGTGGACGTGCAGGCCAGCCTCGTCGGGCTCATACGCGTCATGGTCGAGCGTGCAGACAAGGAGCGGGACGTGCTGTTGCCTGGGTATACGCATCTTCAGGTGAGGAAGACTTTTGTGTGAGATGGCTGGCCAGTGTGCTGATGGAAAAGTGGTGCACAGCGCGGTCAACCGATCCGGTGGTCGCATTTCCTGCTTTCGCACGCCTTTTCGTTCAACGCTGACCTCGACCGCTTGCGCCAACTCGTCCCACGCATCTCGGTGCTCCCCCTCGGCAGCGGAGCCCTCGCTGGCAACCCGTTCGCGGTCGACCGCGAGTTCCTTGCGCGCGAACTCGGGTTTGCGTCCATTGCCGAGAACAGCATGTGGGGCGTCGGCGATCGGGACTTTATCGTCGAGTTTCTGATGTGGGCAAGCTTGACGATGACGCACATGAGTCGGTTGGCGGAGGATCTGGTGGTGTATTCGACGGCCGAGTTTGGGTTCATCGCGTTGAGTGATGCGTATAGGTGCGTCATCAGTGGGTGTGAGGCGGACGGACGTTGACGGGAGGATATGGTAATTAGTACTGGGTCGAGCATCATGCCGCAGAAAAAGAACCCGGATTCGTTGGAGTTGTTGAGGGGCAAGTCGGGTCGGATCTTTGGTAACGTGCGTATAGCGCTGCGTCCTCTTCTCTCAGATCAAGTTGAACTGACTGACTGACGCACGCGCTTTGATGGCACGTTCGGACATCGTTCTAAAAAAAGATGGCTGGCTTTATGATGACACTCAAAGGTCTACCTTCGACGTACAACAAGGACTTGCAGGAGGACAAGGAACCGCTGTTCGACACGGTCGACAACGTCGGTGCGTCGCTCAAGATTGCCGAGGGTGTGGTCGCCACGATGACGGTGCGTGTCGAAATATAACGTTGTTAGTCGGGCGGTGTGGTTGACGATGACGCGCGTGGTGGGGTAGGTGCATGCGGACAAGATGCGGGCCGCGTTGACCATGGACGTGCTCGCGACGGATCTCGCGGATTACCTCGTCCGCAAAGGGGTACGTGCTTTCGTCGCTCGCGCGTTGACCCCGACCCTCTGATCGCTTGCACGCACAGGTACCGTTCCGAGAGACACACCACGTCTCAGGACGCGCAGTGGCACTCGCGGAGGCACGTCGGTGCCAGCTCGATGGGCTTTCGGTGGAAGACTACAAGAAGCTGCACGAAGCGTTTGGAGAGGACGTCTTGGATGTGTTTGATTTCGAGGCGAGCGTGGAGAGGCGTAGGGCGATCGGTGGCCCGAGCAGGGAGACGCTGAACAGGCAAATTTCCGTCCTGCGGGCTGCGTTGGACGCTGCATCTTCCTGATTCTGACTGCCTTCCGATATAGAAGGCAATAGGAACAACGCATAAATAGCAACGGCATCTTGAATGTACGCCTTTCGATCCGCCGTTGGGCCACCTACATCGCCCACAGAAGTTTGGACTGACCAGATCAAGGACGTGAAAGTACCTGCGGCCTTCCCGTATTCATTTCTTCCCTTCCTTGACTCCGTGCTGAGCGCTGAGCATCGTCCACCTTTATTCATCATATCATACAGGTGGGTGAGTTATCCGGCTCCCCCGCATCTCATAGTAAACGCATTCTTTTTCTTATATTTCCCTCAGCTCTTCTCGTTCACTGAGCTGAGTCGTATTCGCCAAAACGACACCATGTACGAGATGTCTGACGTCGAAGACAGCACTACCAACCCCACCGCAGGTGCGGGTAGGGCGGACACAGGAGATGATGCGGGTGCTTTTAACCTCGAAGTACGTACTCCATCTGCTTGTCTCCCGGTGCTCATGCGTTCGTTATTCTTTCTTTTTGGATCGTGACGCTGGTTATAGATCTCTTCCCTTCAAGACGGTCTCAAGACGTTCAATTCCAACGTTGCCCGGATAGACAACCTTCACTCGCAGTCACTGAACAACGCCGACGATGCGGTCTCCCAGCGAAGTGCCGCGCTCTTAGCGGAACTCGTAGAGGAGACGAGCGCACTGAGTGTGCTGAGCGCGACGTTGAAACGGCGCATTCAGGCTTTGGAGAGGCAACCAAGTCATGAACGAGACGTTCGGGTTCGGATGCAACAGGTCAGAAACGGGAAGAGTGGGAGTACTCAGGGGGGAGTCAGGCATGCAATGACGCTGACGGTCGACTTTCGTCCTAGACTGCACTCATCAAGTCCAAATTCCTGGATGCAATCCAAAAATATAAGCAAGTGGAAGAACGATATCGACAAAAATACAGGCTGAAAATGGAGCGGCAATTCAAGATTGGTGAATTTTTTTACTTTCGCGCGGGTCTGGTTTGTCTGTCTAAAGAGTTCGGCTATGTCTAGTTAAACCGGATGCCACCCCGGAAGAGATACGGGCGGTGGTGAATGACGAGTCTGGTGGTCAAATCTTCAGCCAAGCTGTAGGGATTCTCAGCCTGCATCCTGAATGCTGACTGACTTGACTTAGTTGACGGACTTGAACTCGCACGATGAATCTAGAGCCGCCTACCGAGAGGTACAAGCGCGGCGCCAAGATATCCAGCGGATCGAGCAAACTATTGCCGAGCTTATACAACTCCTCAACGATGTATGTCGAACAGTGATTTCTGATGGCATGCCATTGAATGTGTGCAGATGAACATCATGGTACAGCCACAGAGTGAGGCCATTGACAACATCGAAACGATAGCGGTAACCTTTGAACGAGATTTGAAAGCCGAGTATGGGATACATTTCCCTCTGTTCCTCAGTTGTATATCTAACGTCTCCGCTCCAGACTTTCCCGCTCGAAAAGGCTGCGGATCTGCCTCATTATACTCATTATCGTCTTCGTTATTATGATAGTCATCGCCATTGTCAGCGTTGCTCATAAATAGGTCAGTCTTTGGTTTATGAGCGTGTCGCACGCGATGCCTCTTTGGTCACCGTCTCTGGTTTTATGACCTTTTGTTTCCTTGTTCCTCTCATCGGACCTTGTCTATTCGTTGCCACTCCTTTGGACCGGACTGATATCACCACCAATCTGTTCACTACCCATCTTTGCCATTCATGCAGTTTGTCCCACGCAGCTCTGTCCTGCCCATCCGCCCGTTCTGGTAGACTGCGAGTTCCTCGCGCACGAACCCGGATTTAGATTTATGTCCCTGGACGAGGATGGTGTGTGAAGCGTCGGTGATCGGAACTTGATCGATATATTCTGATGTGGGGAGCTTGGCGTTGATGGACGGATGTTGATTGGTTGGGGGGATCATTCAATACAGGTCGAGTATCAGATAAAGAGCCCGGATTGCATTGGAAACAAATCGAGTTAGATCTTTGGCAACGCTGCACCCTTCCTTCCAGCCGCTTTCTCGCCCGCCGGATTCTGACGGGCTGACTGAAGACTCATGCACGCGTTTAAACGGTGTTTCCGGTTGACGGACAAACCTGTGAATACTTACAGGAGGACAAGCCTTGAGGCTGTTTGATGCGGGAGTGTCGCTCCATTCAAGACAGCCTGCGTCCCTCGACCACCTACATTTTCTTCAGAGGTTGGGCCGCCCTATCAATCACGTTGATCAGACCACCGCGGCAGCGGTGAATCGATGATATCGTAGGAAGTACACGTCGTAATTACATGGCTGCGTCTTCCAGCACGAGGCGACCCCTGGTCCTGGTGCCTCTTTTTTTTCGGTGTGAGAGATGATGATGACAAAAATTCTGGTCTCAGTTCTACACAGTATGCGTGTCGAACGACAGCGGTAACGATACTAGTAGTACTGCCTAGTACACCGCCAAAAAAGAATGAGATACAACTTGGCGGCGCCAAGAGCGTTGTGTCAACCCTTTGGCTGTGTCCACCTGCCCAATCCGCCGAGCAACCTTGGCGTTGATGAAGCATGGGTTCCGAAGCTCATAAACACTTGGGCGGGAGTGAACTTGAAGGCGGTTCAAGGAATCCTGTGTGACAGACTGCGCAATTCTGTTTTCTAATTCCAGCTTGTTGTTTGCAATCGTTTGGTTGTAACGCGTAAAGGAACTGCACGTTGTCCCGTCGCGCAGAAACCTTTTACTATTTTCACGACGACGACTCGGATATACCATGGACAGATTAGCAGCAATGAGAGTCAGTATCTCTTTCTCTCCCTCCTCGATGCCCTGCTGAACGTCCTCCTTTGACTATCATAGGCCCAGCAACAGGGCGGGTGAGTTACCCTAGCAGGCTCCCCTGCATCCCATGAACGCACTGCTAACAACCCACCCACGTAGCCAATACCGAGCTAACCCATACACTCGCCAGGACGACACTGCGTACGAGATGTCTGACGTCAAAGACAGCACAAACTACTCGACGGGCTCAGGCGGGGTGGACCCAGGCGACATGAGTGCTTTTTATGCTGAAGTACGTTCGCCGTCTGCTAACCGCCTCCGTCGAACCACGCAACATTCCTTTATGTCTCATGCTTTCGTTCATCCCTTCTCCGTGTTGCCGTTATAGATTTCTTCCCTCCAAGAGAGTCTGAGGACGTTTAATTCCAATGTCGCCCGGATTGAGGACCTTCATTCGCGGACACTGAACAACACCGACGATGCGGTCGCACAGCAGAATGCTGCTCACTTGGCCGAACTCGTGGATGAAACCAGTGCACTGAGTGCTACGTTGAAACGCCGTATCCAAGCATTGGAGAGGCAACCCGGTCGTGGGCGAGATGCCCAGGTTCGAAAACAACAAGTGAGAATGGACACGGGGAAGTTAGGCATGCGCTGACGGATCGGGCTTTCCTCTTAGACCGCGCTCATCAAGTCCAAATTCGTGGATGCAATCCAAAACTATCAACAGGTGGAGCAACAATACCGACAAAAGTACAAGCTGCGGATGGAACGCCAGTTCCGGATTGGTGAGTTTTGCTTTCGCCCTGGCGGTGTCTCTTTATCTCATGGTTCGATTCGGACGATGTTCAGTCAAACCGGACGCCACACCGGAAGAGATTCGGGCAGTGGTGAACGACGAGTCTGGTGGTCAAATCTTCAGTCAAGCTGTAGGTATTTGCAGTGTGTCCTGAAGTCTCGGGCTGACTTGAGTTAGTTGATGAACTCGAATCGCTATGGTGAATCAAGAGCAGCTTACCGAGAGGTACAAGCACGGCACCAGGATATCCAGCGGATCGAGCAAACTATTGCCGAACTTGCACAACTCTTCAATGATGTGCGTCGAATCATGATGTTTGGTGCCATGATACTGAACCTAGGTCAATCGTCGTGCAGATGAGCATCATGGTAGAGCAACAGCATGAAGTAATTGATAACATCGAAACAACAGCAGCGAGCGTGGAAAAGGATTTGGAAACTGGGTATAGGATGCATTTTCCTCCGTCCTGCACTGTACCTCTAACATATACGCTCCAGACTTGGCCACACGGATAAAGCCGTTGTCTCTGCTCGCGCCGCAAGGAAGAAGCGGTGGATCTGCTTCTTCCTTACGCTCATTATCCTTGCTATTGTCGCCATCATTCTTGCGGTTGTCATCACTAATAACATGAAGCACAAATAGGCCGCTCGCCCTGCCGTGTCGTACTCGTTGCCCTTGTTTGTCTATCTCTGGATCATGTCTCATTTTCTTATTGTCCCTGTTATCGGACATTATGTTACTTGTCAACTCGTCGCCAATGGCGCCATGCCACTCCTTCGGACTGGACTGACACCCCTTCCCCAGCTGCTCACTAGATCACCCATTCCCAAGTACTGGACTCGTTTTTATCCGTTGCCATTCACGCTCTTTTTGTCGTCTTCATTATTATTTACTTAATCGAATCTAGTAGGCACTGATTTGGGTCATACACATTCTTGGAAATCAACTACTCTTTCGGACCCACGCTTCCAGGTTCACAGGGGATGGGATCGAACAACTAATGAGGCGCCGTAGTAGTTTACTTCCGCCAATGTTGATCCATTGGATCGGATCACTAAGCGGCGTGACGGTCCCCAAGTGATTAGACGAAGACTCTTCGCTTGCGAGTGTACAAGCAGTCGAAGTGGGGGAAAGGTTGTCACATTTTCTATCCCGAGCCGTAGGACCGCGAGTTCACTGACTGATGCCCACTCGATCGGGCTGCTTCAAGCCCGAAGGCCTGATAACACTCTCCAGAGTCTCTCTTTGCATCGGTTTCACTTCAAGGGCGATGGGTGAACGTACGTTCACCGCAGCTGTTTGGTTCGTACACACGAGTATCATTAACAGAGAGCGGTACATCGCGTGAGGCGCGTCCCAAGGCAGAATGTTAGCCTGAACCTCGGGCCTGACGGTAATTGACCCACTAGTAACTCCAGATGCCGGCCGTCGAACCTGACGGGCTAGTGGCAGGCGACCATCCACTAGCCTGACCGACTCGGAGAAACGACGGATCTTGTATGTACGTACCCGAGACTAAAACATACAAGTAGACATGGCCAACGTCATCGCGTAGCCAGCCAGCCTGTCGACGTTCAGAACGCGTGACGAATTGATCACGAGGTTGCGGAGAAAAACTTGACTCAAGGTGATTTTGATGGTGCCAGTGCTGTTGGTGATTGAAAGCGTCTGGGACGTCCGAGTCCTCGTCACCTCGGTGTCGGGCCTCATCGATAGCTGCCATCAATGCGACGTCTCCAGATAACTCCTGACGGACGCGTTTGTTTGCTGTTCAACGTCGTCCCCGTCAGACGTTGTTTTGATTCGGATTGGAGCCTCGGGTCACATCACCATCACTGGCAATCATGGACAACGGTATGATCTTCATCACGAAAAGGCTTCTCTCTTGAACTTTGTCCTGTCATCTGATTGATGATATGATGATGCGGCATGGTGGATATCGGCGGCTCTCGATGCCAAGAGTGCCTCCCCCGACATCTGCCGAATTCGAACCTTCCATCCACCCATCCCTCCCTTCGAAAAGCACGTCACCGCGTCGAGTATTCGCTTTCGTGTCCGGATCTGATAGGTGCCGTCAACAGAGAGAAGTCGGTCAGCCGCAGGATTCTCCGGTGACAACCCGATCGAGAAATAAAGAGCCAATGAGACGATCCATCCATCTTGGCGTGGTGGCATCAGGCTCAGGCTGCTGCTTCGTTACGTCGCGAGATGATGCGTTACAAGTCCAGGTTCTCGTCCGTCTTGATGGATGGACGCCCCCTGAGTCACAACACGTTTCCCGTCATTCCTAGTGGAGTTGAACGAGTGCCAAGGTCATTGAGAAAGATAACAGGACGTCAACGAGCAATGCCCGGATCAGTGTGGAACGACAGAACAACGTGACAGATGTGAAAGAAAGAAAGAAAAACCCCCCTTTTTTCCACTTATCTCCTTGATTTGGACTCGAAGTGAGTGTCGGAACTCGGGCGTGACGTCGTCGACATGGGGACGACGTAACAAAGACGTTTGATGCTTCAACTAATCAGACTCGGCTGTAGCACTGAACAAAGACCGGCGTGTCATCGATTTGGGACATATTGATGAGCCTAGACAAATCACGAGCACACGCGCACGCTTCGTACGTCGCATCAGAACTTAGCAGGATTTCGCCATCAAGCCACCATCAGATAAGCACAGACGGAGAGGCGATAAAATACATACGCATGCGAGGTTCACGAGAGCAGAATACAAACCCGCCGTGACATCCATTTAGCGAAATCGTGTGTCACGGAGATGAAAAAAGAATCGGTAGCGAATCGAATGCATCAACAATAGAGTTTGGGTTTGGATGGTGGCATGGGGACTGATCACTAGTGCGGTGGGTCCTGGTTTCCGAACGACCAGGCCGTCGGAAGGCGTTTGTCCGACATCGCCAGATAGTCGGCAACGAACGCCAGCCGATAGCATGTAGTTTATGCGTCCGAATCAATGCATCAATGTTTAACGAGGGGGGTAGAGTGGGAAGCTGCCTGTTACTTTTTTGTAGCAAGGTTATTTGTTAGTGGGTCTATCTTGGAAATGCGGTCAGAGACTCGGGAAGAAATGTCGTACTAGTCTAGAACATCCTACATAGGGTACTGCACCCCAATTGGACGGAAATGGAACAAAAAAAAAGAAACGTCGTAGTGATGTTCATGATCGAAAGATGCGAAACGAACGTGGAACGTGCCCTCGCGTGTCGTACGCGCCAGCAGAATGTTCCGTCTCGCGAGAGGAGAAGAGGCCGGTCCAAGTTGTGGGGATGGCCGGAAAGCTGATAACAGGTCGACGATTTATTGGTTTACTTAAACGTAGTAGTCCAGTTGATTCGGCATCATGGGCGAGATAGGCGTTCCGGTCCATGGAGATTACCCCAAGGGGGATTTCACGGATGCCAGAACACAACTTCCGAACCTCAATTGAGCCGACCGACGCACACGAGTGTTTTGAAATCTGCTTGCAGAACGACGCCATGATCGTGTCCGGTAGTTACGGTCGGGCTTCAGACACTTTCCGGGAAGGTCCACCGGAGCTAATGAGATTTACCACGAAGTGGGCGTCCCCAAGCCCTCTACTGGCAGAAAACGTGAGTTTGGCCCTTCGGCAGGAACTAGAGTGTGGTAACCTAATCATAGTTGCATCCCGGCTCACCGTTGGCATCGGGGGTTTCGGACTCCCGTACATTAATGTGCGTACAAGTATATACCGGCGCAAGGATGTGAACTTTGAAGCCTGAAGAGACCTGCCAGATCGAACACGGGTAGGCTTGTAACACGTCAAGTCAATGAAGATGCAAGGAAAACACTGAAAGAGTCTGGAACAGCAAATTACCGGGAAGCTAAACCAGAAGCAGGTTGGTCGAGGGTATCATTGATGCGAATTGCCACGGAGGAAGGGGGCCAATGCCGCCATGTGCTTCGAACCACGTTCGCAGTGATTTTCTCACTGTCATCCCAGACGCGAAATGACAGACTCTGAACGACTCTAGTAACTAAGTGGGATCATTTCAGCGCCGAAACAACGCACCCTTTCTCTGATTTGTTTCTTTTATGTAATTTCCGTTGGGATGAATCGCGAATCATCGACCATGCGCCATGCGCACCCCGACGGCGCGCCCAGAACTAGTCGGAGAATTCCTTGAACCGTCCCTAGCCCCTTGGTACTGGTTGCTTGATTAATTTAGAGGTATCCTGCAAGGGCTGAGTAAAAAACATACATGAACACGCCCAAGAAAACATGCGGTAAATGCAACGGGTCAGACTGACTAGACGAGGACTCGTGGGCAATCTGGCTCCCACGGTATAAAGCCGTCCGTAAGAAATGGACAACTGGATTTTCGCTGCTCGACATCGAAAGGGAAGAACCCCTTGTCAGTCATGTCGTTGCACGCGAATTCCGAGCAGCCTTGCCGGCATAGCGATCGATCGAGAGAACCACCAAGTCCGCCAAGTTGCTCCGTGTCCGACCTCGTTCATTCAAGACGAAAAACATCCCAGGCTGTCAATAAATTGACAATCCAATCGTAGAAATCAGACGGTGGGCGAACGTTTCACACCAATCCAGCATGGAAAAAAAAAAAAAGAAGAAAAAAGAAGAAGAAAAAACGGCCAGAAGCCATGTTGAGCGCTGATTCGCCATCATTAAATAAATAATCGGACAATAAAACCTTATCTGAACTACTTCTTCAACGATGGACGGTCATCGTGGACTCGGGTGAGGCAGTCCACAGCACGCCAGAACGTGAGAGAAATTGGAGTGAAATTCAGGAGGTAAACAAATGACCTGTAGTGATGCAGTGGCGCAATAGCCTTGAAACAAAACAAAACAAAAACCAGCGGTGTGCTGTGGGAGGAGTTCAGCTACTATCTGTATGCTTCGTAGAAAATCAGTTAGGGCTACGCGGACAAAAGGTGACAAAAGTAGACATGGCACCTCCTCCCAAGTACTTGGATCTGAATACTCAATTCAATAATGACAAGTCGGCGCCACAGGCGGAAGGTGGAATCCTCCGTGTATGCAGCATGACGTTAGAATGAAGACCTGGCTATGAATCGGATGGACGACGGACCAAGCTGTAAAGAAAATGAACGGAAATAGTGGCTGTCGGCAATATAATCATGTAAAAGAAAGTAAATTGGTCATAGGAATATGCACTTACGCCAGTCAAAGGTGAGGCTGAAGAAATGCTTTCTCAATGGTGCAAGATCTATGAGAACCCAAATAGAAGACACTGCACGGAAGATTGGGAGGTCGGCGAGGGATCTCAGCAACCGCAGGCAGTGGATGATAAGCGCGGGTGATTATCGATAATAAGACGAACCCCTGAGCCGCCACAGAAGCATAGCAAAATTCCAGAGGTGGACGAACTTGACATTCTTCCATGCCATACTGTGACACTGTGATATATTTGCATCGCGTTCCGAAAGGTCGGAAGATGGGATGAGGCCAACGTGTGAACGAATGTTGGAAACCCTACATGGAACAGTCCGATGAGTTGGCGCTTCCGTGCATAATGTCAGGTAAAAGGGTGCGATCTGGCGTCGACTGCTGGCTCTTGAGTTACTTCTTCTGCGCCATCCTGTGGTCTGGACACGTGGTGGAGGGCGGAACTAGTTCAGGCGCAAAACCGCTAGTTATTTCATGCACACGTCATTTTTTCGTTATATTTCAGTTCGGAGGCTGCGGAAAATCCCATCAGTCAGTGATGTGGCTTACACGGGAATTAGGACTGGCCACTGGTCCAAGAAAAAACGCCGCATTGGCGTGTTGGTTTGTTGGTGTACCCAGCTATGAATGAATTGTTCGAAAGCCGGACCAACCTCCTCAAGGTCTGGACGGGATTATATACACATAGAGATAGCATTCAGATCGTCAAAACGAACCAGACAGTGAAGTTAACCCACATCACAACTCATCTCTCGTGTTATGTGGTCCATCCGCTTCCTCTTCTTCCCAATCTTGATCGCTTTCCCCCATCATTTCCTCTTCCTCACGTTTCATACCGAGTAGTGCGTTACGCAACACTTCCGTTAAGCGTGCATACTCTTCAGGAGTCGCTTCACCCTGTACCACTCCTTCGTCATTGCCATCCATTGGTATTTCCTCCAGAATCTCGATGACTATTTCGCCGTTTTCACCACGGTCAAAGAAGACTTGTTGGTTGTTACCGGAACCGAGTCCTTGGAGTTCAGGCGAGTTCATCAAGGCATCTATAGCCCGCTTCCAAAAGTCATCCCATTGACCGTCGCCTTTAACAGAGCCTGATCCTAACGAGTTTTGCAATAGTGCTGGAGAGGGTATAACGAAACGGGATCCGCGGTTGAGAAGATGGAGCGGGGAGTCAGATTCATTGAGATTCTCTTGCTCGTTTGTTTGTCTCTGTTCAAGCTGTGTCGACTCGGAAGAAGACACCTGGTCCGAAGTCGGAGCAATAATTTGCCGACAGCGGACCACGGACTCGTCGCGAGTTTCCAGGCGGGATCTGAACCCAGGTTCGCCACATAAACGTGGCGTCTGCACCACGAGTACATAAGAACAAATCTTCGCTTCCCGAACGAGCAGGATAGAGTCGGTCATCGTCATCGAACAATGAAACTGATAGCGGTTCATTAAACAATTTGCAAGCAATGGATCGAGCCGACTTGCCTGGACTTCGACCTCACGAGGTTTCCCAGTTTTATCACAAAATGTGCCGTCACTCCACCGCTGCACAAGGTAACGCGCACCTGGACCATGTGCAACCTCCAAATTTGCAGCATGAGCAAGTTGATCAGCTACGACCACATCCGCACTGCCGTCTGGTCCGACCGGGGAGCGACCTAGCGTAAACGATTCCCACTGCATAAATATTAGGATGTATTTTCAAAAAAAAAAAAAAAAAAAAGGAATCTCACCTGGGGATCCTCAACGGGTTCATGTGGCCCTGGTTAAATGGTTATATTTGAGGGACCAAAGTCATAAGTCAAAACATGCGTTACCTGTGGGTTGTGTGGGAGTGAGCTCTTTAAATTGTCTAATTTCCTGGTTGTGACAATAAGAGTACGTAAACCACGTTTGTCGATGCTAATGGGTCAAATCAGATTCCGACGACGGCTTGAGATACGAGGATCGCACGTAAAGACATTGTTCGGACAAGGGTTGAAGCAGCGCCCAGCTATTCCGAAGCGTCGCGTCACCGTCAAAGTCTTCCGCTGCACTGGTGGGCTCGCGCGGGGGAGGAATAAGGCAAAGAAACTGGTTATCCGGACCAATTTTCATGTGTTGGAGAGCAAAGTCGGAAGCGTCGGACTGTACTGCGCCACCGTCACTTCCGAGTCAGTTTGGTGGGCAAATAATTGTACACGTCGAACGTACAGACATCGGGCGCGTTGTTGAGGGTTCCAGACTGAGAACTACCTATTTCCTTCATGCCTTCCTGAAAGAACCAAGTGTGTGGGTCCCGTGATTCGCCAAGGAACTCCTCCTCGCCACCACGCAAGCCATACTGGATCCAGCGTTGTGCAGTCTCATTTAGAATGGGAAATTCGTTGAGGAAAGCGACACGATATTTTGGAAACGCATAAATATCTTCAGGGCCCGTGTATAGTAGGCGCGCACTCCCAAGGGCGATGGGGGAAACGACGAGGGCAGCGAGTGTTGAGCGTTTCATTCGGAAGTATGGCCTATTCCACGTAGTACTGCTCTCGTGGAAAGAGCTGGCTAATTATATCGCCGACTGAACCCATGAACAAGTAGCGACTCCGCGGCCCGCCGTGTTGCGGTGCGGCAGTAACGAGCAGCAAGAAAAATAAAAATAAAAATAAAATGCTGATTATCCATCTTGGTTGCTCGCTCAAGGTTTTCGCGAGGAGACCATGCAACCGCCAATCGCCGATCGGCGGCGGTCTGATGGAGGATTGTGTGTATTCGAGGGTCGTTCGAGTGCATTTCTTCTTATGAGGGTTGGATGTAGGGTCACGCCCGGTA
Source organism: Leccinum uliginosum (assembly GCA_038091455.1). Classification (NCBI taxonomy): domain Eukaryota; kingdom Fungi; phylum Basidiomycota; class Agaricomycetes; order Boletales; family Boletaceae; genus Leccinum; species Leccinum uliginosum. The sequence continues at coordinate 26,730 of JBBPOM010000039.1, forward strand.
GCGTTGATCAGGTCCTCGCGTCGCTGTCAGATTCGGGCGGGGGCAATCTGGCTGAGAGCGATGCAAAAGCGAGAGAAAATGAATTTCGAGCGTGCTTCGGCAGCCCATTTACGTACCGTATCCCCCCGAATATCAGGGGTCAGAATCTACGAACAGGCAGATTGCTCAACGATAATAATAAATCCTAGTTTTGGTAGGAATTCCACGCGAGGGAAACAATTGCAATACACGTCCCAACTATATTCGGTAGGGGGGGGATAATATTCCGTTAAAACGAGGGCTTCACCCTTTCCCCGCTTTTCTTCTCTCCTCGACGCGGACGTCCTCCGCCTACGACTTGTCGTCGTCAAGCCCCCCGTGATCTCCGTTCTACCCGCCTTCACAATGTCCGCCTCGCCACACCAAGACGACTCAGCCGACAGATATGACGATGATATCGAGGAAAACGATCAGCCAAATACAGAGGACCCAGACAGTGAGCTCTCGTCGTCTCCCCTACTCACCATCTCTCCCATCTGCGCGTTCCTCTTTTTTCTTTTTTTTTTCTTTTCAAAATTTATGCTTCTCTTGTCCTCCAGGTGCAGCAAACAAAGACGCACAACCTGCCAAAAGGGGGCGCGGCCGCCCCAAAGGCAGCAAAAACAAGAAATCAGGGGCTGCGTCTGCCACTGCCGGACCATCCGAAGTGGTACCTGCGAAGAAGAAACGGGGAAGACCACCAAAAGTATATCTTGCCGCTCTCCCCTGTTCCTGATTCCCGACTGACCGATTTCCTCCACAGGAAAAGAAACAGGACGATTCAGGTGCTGAGGAGCCGCCTGCGAAGCGGAAACGTGGCCGGCCGCGTAAGGACCAAAGGGCACAAGAAGTTCCTGCAGCAATCACGTCCGTTCCTGCCACTGCGGATGGTTTGGGTGAAACGAGTACAAAGAAGAAACGGGGCCGGCCACCGAAGAAGGTTTAGGTCATGCTCCCTTTTCGTTCCTCCGCTGCTTTCGATTATGTTGCATTTCTTGCTTTCTTGTATACCATATCCCTACGACAAAGCACGGCTATTGACTTTGCTTTCTGTGTTTTTACTAGGTAAGGCTACATAGACCATATAATCGCACATTCCATGGGCTTTCTTGCGACCTGATGGGTTCCGACCAACCATACTCACATGCCTTGCTTATTTTTATTCCCTGTGAAGGGTTGTTGTCGATAGTCAACATCTAGATACTTTCCCGGAAACATGTGTCTCTATCAAGCTCTGCGAGATCCTCATGTAAGACCGTCCCAAATTAATCACCGTTCAGTGCCCTGGATCACGGCGGGGGAAAATTTATGATTGCACCCATAATTCATGGTAAAATATCCCCGCCATTTCGCCGTAGACTAAACGATCAGGAGCCACGGGGCCCTCAAGCAGGACACGTAAAAAGGACCTATCATCGTCCCCGCAGCCAACGAAAGGCGCGAAGAGCAACATAGAGCCCCGTAGCGCCAACGACAACAGTTCCTAGGCGTCCAGCGAAAGTGAGCATGGCAGTCTGCCTCGCTGCCTTCTTCCGAGCCGTTGCATAACTAATGTCTGGACGGAAGGTAACCATTGTGTAAAGCGGGAGCCATCCGTGAGGATCAGGAGATGGGAACGGGACAGTAGCCAATGACCGTGTGATCGAAACCAAGGCGTCCTTGTTGAATGTGATCGTGTACAGCAAATTATCAAGTGCCTTCTTCAAGAGGTACATTGGCGTCGTCACGGAATGCCGCATTTCGATACTACAACAGTGAACAATAAGTGGAGGCCCATAGCGACGATTGATAGAAGGACTTGCTAATTGTCCATGGCGAGTTCGTAGATAGCGACAAGATCCCCGTGCCTTGTTTCAGTGTACTTGGACAGAGCATTGAACAGCCTCGTGTCCGCAAATTCATCACCTGATTGGGATGATGGGGTGTAAGGAGCCACGCCCTCTTGTAGAAGCAATGCCCTCAAGACCCTAACATCCTCCAGACCGCAGTTGAGACCTTGTCCATAAAAGGGCACCATAGAATGTGCAGCGTCGCCCAAAATGACACACCGATCCTTGTAATGATACGGCTTTGCCTAATGGAATTAGATCCCAGTGGTTCTTGACCGTCGAACATGCTCAAGGAAAGCGCACCTTGATACTTATGAGTGGACTTCGGGGATTCTCGGCAAAATCGTGAAGTAACTTGTCTTCTTCGAGAAGCAGGAGGGCATCCGCGAAGTATGTCCTGAACCATGATAAGATCGCTTCCCGACCAATCAAACGATCGAACTCGGCGGTGGGTGCGAACAGCGTGCATGTGAATGACTTGTCCTTGCAAGAAACGGAGTGAGCCGGAAAATGGGAAAATAGGGATGATGGGAATTAACTTTGTTTGGGAGTGCGATGAGCATGAATGAGTGGCGAGGCCAAATGTGGAGGTGATTCGGATCAAGCAAGAATACAGGTTGACCATGCTCATCACAGCCTGCCGGCATTTTAAGTTCAATATATTCGTGCGGAATATATTCTTGCTGGAAATTCATTCTGCATGCCTCGAGTCAACATCGTCGAACTCGATCCAACAAGCAGGCAGGCGCACCGTACAACCCTCATTAATTGGCGGCGAACAATCGAGTGACTACCGTCTGCACCTATGCACAGGCGAAAAGTGGCTCGGACGTCTGTCACTGATTCTGTATCACAGATATTCATAGTTCTATTGTCGAAGTCGATGGAAAGAACTTTATGATTGAAGAACAAACGGATGTTTGAGACAGCGGATGCCGCCTCGAGTAAACTTTCGTTGAGAAGGCCGCGGTCTATGGAGTTGATGCACTGCACGAAGAAGGCATCGAAAGACGTCCATTAGTGTGGTACGGTGGACACGCAAATGAGGCATAACCTTTCAAAGAACACGCGGAAATCTAACCCACCTGTCCATGTTTATCATACTGTTGGCTTTGCTGATTTCCGTGAACGTCGTGAATCATTCGGCCACGCATCGGTAAAGCAGATTGTGCGAATCGGGCTGTAAGAGCTGGATCAACGGCTTGTAGAGCGGTGATTCCACGAGATGATATTGCGAGGTTAATCGAGCGCTGCTGCGCAGCGGCTTTCGAAGAGGGAAGCCGTAAATCTGTAAGAGTTGAAGCTGATTTGTAGCTAGGACACAAATCAACAGCTTACCCGGCCTTGCTTCATAGATGTCTACATTCCATCCCAACTTGGCTAGGGATATTGCAACGAGACAGCCCACGGGTCCCGCACCGACCACAACCACTTTGTACTGCTGATCTTGGCTCATTGTTGTTACTACTCGACTTCGCTTCAACTGGAAGGGGCTGGAAGTGGCCGTTACGAGACGTGTGTTCGGGTGTCATAAACAACCTGCCCGATGTGGTAAGGTGCGGGCTGATCTGATACGTGATTATTACGAGCCTGAGTAATGCTCCATGGTCCAGATCCCACACGCCAGTCCCTGAGCATGTCTTTAACTGACCACATCGTCGCACTCGGCGGTGACCAGTTTTTCATCCCGACAAACAGCGAATACAGCAACCAACTTTCCGACTCTAATGGTGGCGATTACCCGTTCTTACGCATGGCATTCACTGCACTCACCCACTTTCCTCGTGCCATTCAGGCGGTCATCGATGTGCATACCTCTGCGGTAATTCTTTGGGCCTATTAGCTAAACGTTCAAAGGCTCTCATCGAAGAAGAGCTCCATGTATGGGGAACTCGGTGAGTTACCCACAGAGGATATCGGTTGCCTAAGCTTATCTACCCTGCAAACGCACTCCTAGGGCCGTAGAAGGCCATTTCAAACATCCACATGGTCGCGAGTGGATGAAGATTGCAGATACGGTCACCCCTCTGCTTGCTCAACTAGTTGGCGAGTATACCTCCCAGCAATACTGCTCACGTCAGTTTTTCGAGTATTTACATCTACATTCTTAGGTGCTCAAGAGAAAGAAGTTGCTTGTATGGGGACATTGACTGCGAATCTGCATCTCATGATGTCAGCATTCTACAAGCCTACCCCCACTCGCTTCAAGATTCTCTGCGAAGGCAAGGCCTTCCCCTCGGATCAAGCAAGTGCATGTTGTTTCTTTATCCATATAAGCAACTCAACGCATTCTGCCCACGTTTTCAGTATGCATTCGCCTCGCAAGTCCGCCTACATGGATATGACCCGGCTGAGGCGATCATCGAGATGTTTCCCCGCCACGGCGAGTTCACCCTTCGCGAATCGGATATACTCGACACGATCGCTAGGGAGGGCTCGTCTATCGCCCTTGTGATCTTCAGTGGTGTGCAGTATTACACTGGACAGTGGTTTCCCATGAAAACAATCACGCATGCCGCAAAGGCACAAGTGAGTTTACGAACCCATTGCGTGTTTTTACGTATATGTCCTACCTCCGACGGTCACATCGAGTCTCGGTCGTTTCCGTCGCCGTCTCGCGAGAATAATTTGAACGCTGATAAATTTCATCTCAAGGGTTGTATCTGTGGCTGGAACCTCGCCCATGCAATCGGAAACGTTCCCATGTCCCTACATGATTGGGACGTCGATTTCGCGGTATGGTGTTCATACAAATATCTCAATTCGGGACCTGGTGGCATCGGCGGTCTTTTTGTCCACGGCAAGTGGGAACGCATTATGGCGCCACAGTAAGCATCTCGTTATCCGTTCAGGTTATACGATTACTGGACTGGAGTTGTAGGTACGCAGGGTGGTGGGGACATGATCCTGCCACACGATTTTTGATGCCCCCTGAATTCTCCGCCATATCTGGTGCTCAGGGATACCAGCAATCTAATCCATCAGTGTTGGCGACAGCTTCATTACTCGGCAGTTTACAGATATTTGAACGGGTTGGCATGATGGAAGCCGTGCGCGAACGATCGGTGTTGCTGACCAACTATTTGGAGTCGCTTCTCGTCAAATCTGCATTTCACGTCGCAGCCCACTCAGTTGTTGAACAATACCCGTCCGAGGGTTCAGGATCACGGTCCCAGGAACCACGGCCTGCATTCACGATCATCACCCCCCATGCAGCAGAGTCCAGGGGAGCCCAGCTGTCTCTGCTCTTCTTGCCTACCGGGTCTGGCATTATGCAACAGGTATTTAATCATATGCTTTCGGAGGGCGTCGTGGGGGACGAAAGGCAGCCCGACGTTATCCGACTAGCACCTGTCCCACTATACAACACCAAGTTGGACTGCGAGCGAGCGGCCTTGGCGCTAGAAGCAGGGTTTCAGTCTTTGGTAAAGGCGGATGATTAATACATTGTAGGCGACGCCTTCGTTCAAGTTCGCACGTATATTTCCCTTGCTAGATTATGTAGTTGTCTACGACATCCTGGATATTACTGCGTATTATCTCCATGTATTTGGGACAATCAAGGATAGCATCGTGCTCTTCATTCAACTCATCGAGCGACCTGGAAGCCAAACACAACTTTATCTTGAGAGAACTGTACATTTCCTGGCTCTGACACCCATCTACCAAGGTGTCCGCTTTGGAATGTATGATGAACCAGTGTATGTGCCGGCCCCTCGGATCAACGGTTGCTTTGAGTGCGGATACTTGCTCGAAAGAGTCTCTTCTTCCAAATGTGTTTTCGATGAACCAGGCCCTGTACGCCGGAAAACTCGAGAGCAACAGATCGATGTCATATATGCCCTCCGACATGATGATGGCCGCCGTAGACCCAACGAGCTCATCAGACGGGCGAACACAAACGCTCTCCGATCCGCCCTGTGGCGGCATGCGCAGAAAGATAGTACAGAGCATGTGCGCAGAGCAGCTATGGCCGATCAGAAAGACCTTGCTGGGTCTCTGAGGCAAGCTGCCGCCATTCTCCCGATGCCACGTGAGGACGAACTCGAGGAACCGGAGGGTGTCCTCTGCGTGGGCGGGGTGGTGAAGGTAACGCTCGGCCGTGGGTTCCTTCGGCGTGAGCCGATAATCGGGAACGGCGACTGGGCAACCAGTGGACGCGGCGAGGTTTCGTGCGAGGGCGGAATGATCGGATTTATCTCCCCTATCGTCACATTTTGCGAAATTCAATACGAACCGAGAAGAGATGAATCGCCTCACGCTCTCCATGCTCCTCCGTGGATGAAACAAAGGAGAAAGAAATCCCGTTTCTCGTCCAGCAAGCGTTTTGGTAGATAAATGTCAAAAGTCTGGAGCGCGTTGGGCGGTGCAGAGGGAGCGTATGAGATGTCAAGATAATGGACTACTTCCATGGAGGCACTGCGTAAGTTACGTAAGGATTGAATCTCGACCTGTGACGTCAAAGCCAAGTCAAAGCCGTGCCGTGACGTGCAAAATTCGTATAAATTCACAGCCGCCTGCGAGCCGGGCGGACTTGTCTCTTCCTTCTACACCACCTTCACGTCGTAATGGCACGAACCGCAGCAGACATTTGCAAGGTCAGTTAGTCCGCCTCGTTCCCGTCACCCCTAACCCTGAGATCTGTGTCCTAGATCATGTAAGTGCAGAGAAAAGTGCATATGAGTCTGGCTCAACCTGAAGCTTCATCTCGTAAAGTTTGGCCTTCATTTTACCCCCTTTGTGCGTCTTCCTTGACAGGGGATGTGGCGTTGATCTCGTACGTAACGGCCGTCCCATACTCCGTTCCCTCGATGACTCATCCTCGCTACGTTGTTCGATAGCTCATAAATGTTTGTCTATGGTGTCTCGGCTGGGTGTGAGTATGACATTCTTCAGTAGGAGTGCACCCTCTAACGTACTTTTCTTCCCAAGGCCTGGTACCATTCACGGTTAGGATGTTCCTACCATCTTTCACGTTCTTTGACTTAAAACCATTTGGCAGCGCTCTACCTCATCTTGAAACACTGAGACGACGTCCCCATTGACCCCCTCGTGTCAATGTTCATACTGGTAGTCGTACTTCACGAGAGAATGATTGAGACACTCTCTGACAGACAGCCAACGAACCTTCTAACGTACTTGAATGTCGTGTATATAAATCACTACTCCTTATGAGCTTCCTCTTGCCCTGATTCGTCATCTTCATCTTGATCGTCCTCTTCCTCTTCCTCTGATTCGTCATCCTCGTCATCTTCAGGAGTTGCTGCGGAATTGACCTTCACGGGATTGGGCTGTTGGGACACAGGCTTAGCAGCTTTTTCCTCCTCATCTTTGTCATCATCATCCTCATCATCCTCGCTCTCCTGCTCATCGAATTGTTTAATCATATGAGCTCCTACAGTCCAGCATTTCTTCAAGTTCTCTTGAGAGACTGGAGGTTTCACCCCTTCGGCTTGTACACTTGGTTTCTTGTGCCAGTTTCGGATGTCGTCTTCCTCTACGATGTCATCCTGATACAGTGCTGCAAGAATCTGACCAAATAATGGTAGCCGGTCCGACGAGGCGCAATACTCCTGTGAGACGAGACGAGTGAATATCATCAGCAAGTGTGAGGAAATGCGTCTGCCAATCAATCAATCGTGATCAGAGTTCCTTACTTGTAAAATTTCAATGGTCTCCACCGCATCGACGCCCCCAATCTTATCAATCAGACTACCCCATCTGCTGATCATGGCGGCGATTTCTTGCCGCTGCGGTAGTCCACCACCCTCGACTATGTTTATCCGACTGACGATAGCCGCCACCACAGCTTCCCTGACCATTCGGAGAGGAACATTGCTCGCCATTCTGAGCGTCTTCAACTCAACGGCCGCGTTATCAACAGAGTGCCCCTCTGCAAACGCACGGTCCAAAGATAGTGTGACCTCGTGCTGGAACTCTGACAGTGCGGCCGAATCGGCTTGAGCGACGAGGTTGGAGGGTGCGCTCAAAGGAAGAGACGTCATGGAAGATGCCATACTTGAGCCCCCGATTCCATCGCCGTCATCAGAGTCTGACTCGGATTCGGACTCTGCTTCAGAAGACGTGACTGAGCCTGGATCCGACAATTCGAGGTCAGAAACAGTATCGCCTGGCCGTCACATAATAGTGAGCATATTTGCTGCCTGAATGATCAGGAAATAAGGGCACACCAATACGCATGAGTCGCTGGTTGTCAGGGTGTTCAATCTCGTCGATATCCTCGTCTTCGTCAATCTTTGGTTGAGGCCATATGATTGCATTTGATTCCAGCCCAAGTTTTTCGAGAGCAACAGCATCCTGATCTGAAACGAGATATGAGAGCCAATCCGAACTCACTTGACCCTCCTGCTTACCAGCATCTATGTCCTCGTAGTCCGAATCCTCCTCTTCTGCGCTCTCGTCCACCTCATCGTCACCATCGTTTTCTACTTCCTCCTCCTCCTCCTCATCTTCTTCTTCATCAGCACCGTCATCATCTTCATCGTCATCGTCATCATCTTGGCATTTCCTCAGCAATTTCTGAAACGGTTCTAATCTGGCTTGGGGCCCGATAGTGACCTTGTCGGCAATCAGACACCCTCGCTCGACCCAACTCTCCTCCTTGATCTGGACGCCAGCCCCAACGATGCTACGCTCGATCACGCAATTCGGGCCGACGATGACGCCGTCAAAGAGATACGAGTTGCGAACGACCGAACCCGCCCCGATGACACAACGTGGCCCGAGCACGGAGGAGACGATCTGCGCATTGTCTGCGATCTGGCTATTCGATCCGATGAGTGTTTGGTTGCCGATCTTGCATGTCCTGTTCGAATGGTGGTGAGTGAGCGGACGTGAACGTGGGGAGGAAGGGAATGTGTGTTTACCTGGAGAGTACGACGGAGCCGTCCGCTGCGATATACTTGTTTCCACGAAGATGTTCGTATGCATGCCCGCTCGGATGATCGTCGTCTGGAACGAGTGGGAACGTCCATCTGGATAGAATGTCTTTGCTAGAGAAAATAAATTCAGATCCAAGACGACGAAGAGCGAGACGGCGCGATGACAACCCACCTGACAGAATCGTAGCTCTTAGTATCCTTGACGCGGGCCGCATACCCATCCTTGGCGATGTAACAATGGATATTCTTCATAAGTAAGTCGGAGGTAAGAATGCCATGCACAAAATCTCTCCGGATGTCCGCATAGTCAAAGTTGTCTTGGAACAACGATGGGACCTGGCCACGGGCACGGTCGAATCGGTCACGCCAGGGAAAGACTCTGCAAATACACGCACCTCGACGGAGCACACATCGATCGAACAATCAATGAGATCGTTCCGAACGTCCACCTCAGGATGTTCAGCGAGGATCTCGCGTGGAATGTTGGCGTACTTCTTGGGTGGGTAGCCAGTGACGGGCTCGTAATGCAAGCACTCTGATGTTTTCGGGTCCAGCACGAAGACAGAGGAGTTACCCTTTGATCTGAACACCCACGGACGTCAGCGAGAAAGCGAGACCTGTCGAAGAGACACACCGGGTGCGATGGTGGGCGCCGCTCTCTTTTACGACCATCGTCATGATGGCGTCCTTGTTCGTCTTCCGGCGCTCCTTGTGAACGCGAACGACCTCGTCTATCCGAATGTTGCTGACGAGATCGCCCGTAACGAGGACAAAGTCAGACGTGATGATTCCGTGCGTATAGATGTCTCGCATGGCATCTCCGGGAGAAAATGTCTCCTTGGCAGTGACGATCGGGACAATCTTCAAGCCAGAGCTGGGATTGGACCATTTGGATTGTCTGTTTGGTGAACATGAGTAACAGAGCCAGAGGAAGGGTGAGATCGTGCAAACTTTATCGCATCCTTGACGAGCTCGGCATGAGAACGACATATGACAAAAATCTCTTGCACACCGGCCAGGGCAAGGCTTTCAAAAGTCCAGTCGAGAAGTGGTGCATTACAGACGGGCAGCAGACACTGGTAGTGGTGATCAACAAGTCAGGCCGCGTCAATGATCCCGAAATGTGACTTGCCCTTGGCTTGTGTCGAGTGAGCGGAGCGAATCGTTTGTTGAAGCTGTCTGCGAGTACTACGGCTTGGAGGACCTCTTCCTCGTCGACTAACCTCTCCTTTACGCTAGTAGAAGACTTTGGAGCCATCCGTATCTGGCAGGAATAGGGTAACACAAGGAATTATGTTGAGGATGACGAATTTGTACAGGTCGAGTCATACACAGATCACTCGTTCACCGTTTTCGGGATGCCCTCCGAATTTCGATTATGAAGCACTTATTTGACATGCAAGCTCGATCCACCACCGTGTGCAAAGTAAGGGTATCAATTAGATGAATCGACATTAGCCAGTGAAAACACGAATCGCAGTAGTCATGATGAGGGGGGGTCGTCAACCAAAGGAAAGCCACATCCAACGAGTAGGGTAATGAAAGGAAAGACAAGCCATAAACAGAAGGGAAGGATTCCGCGGTCACTGATAGTGTAAATCATCCGCAAGTGACTCCCGAAACAGAAAAGCAACAGATTGAAGCTCGTGTCGATCATAAACACCGCCAGCTTAAAAGTCGTTCATGCAGCGGCAGCGATGACGGGGGCGGTGGTGACGGCAGGAGCAGGTTCCTCAGCAGGTGGCTGGGCGGCGGGGGCAACAGGAGCACCAGCCTCGTCCGTGGCAGGGTTCTCCAACGGGGGGAGAGGGGTGGGCTCGTCAATGACAGGTGGGTTCTCGTCAACCTTTGCAGGCGCATTGACTTCCTGCTTCCTGCTCTTGAACAATTCGCCCACACGCGCTGATATCCGGCGACCGACTTTGAGTGCTTTCTGATCCCTCTTCTCTTGAACCTGAGGCAAATCAGGATGTAAGACAACGAATGTTGGGATTATATCGTACCTTTTCTTCCTTGACAGGCTCCGCAGCTGGAACCTCAGCCGGAGTAGCCTCAGCTGCAGGTTCGGCCGGAGCAGCAGGTGTTTCCTCGGGAACAGCAGCGGGACTAGTCTCAGTCTCCTTGACGGGCTCAGCTGCAGGGGCGGCGGGAGCTTCCTCTGTGACGACTTCCTCAGGTTTTGCTTCGGCAGGCGAGGCCTCGGCCGGAGCGGCGGGCTCAGTCGCGGGTTCAGCCTGGGAAAGTGTCACAAGAGCCATCGGATCAATGTCGAGTCACGTACTTCAACCTTCTTCTTCTCCTTCTTAGGACTCTTAGGAGCCTTTGCTCCTTTGAAGGGAGCGAGGAGCTTGGACAGGATGCTGGGACTCTTTGGCCTATCTTCCTTCTTGGCATCGGCAGGCGCATCCTAACGACAGTTGTCACAAGGTTGCCACGCATGCTATAGCAATGAAACGCATACCGTCTTGGTTTCTTCCTTGGCTGGCTCCGCAGCAGTGGCCTCAGTGGCGGGCTCAGCGGGAGCGTCAGTAGTAGCCTCGACAGCGGGTTCCTAAAAGAAAGAAAAAAAAATGTTGGTCAAGACGCGACGCGAGTGGCACCAACGATACTGACGGAGGCTTTGGGTTCTTCTTCCTTGGGTGCCTCCTGAAGAAAAAGAAAATGAGAGGCGTTATCAGACGAGGAGGGAGTGAACGTACAGGAGCGGGGGCGGCCTCCTCGGGGACAGGAGCAGGCTCTGGGGCGGGAGCGTCCGTGGTGGGGGTGGGCTCGACCGCTGGGGTCTCAACTTTGACTTCCTCGGCGGGGACAGCAACGGTGGCGTCGGTAGCAGACATTATTGCAAGAAAAAATGCGAATGTGAGCTGAAAAGAGAGGTGAGATGGGGGCGGGAGAGAAGGAGGGAATAGAAGACGAACATGAATGAAGTATAAATGACAAGAGAGAGAGAGAAGATGGTGCTACGAGGCGCTAGGCCGTTGGCTAGAGAGAAGTAGGAGAGAGAGGAAGAGATACGGACAAGAACAAATTCGCGCCTCTCTTATCCCTATTTGGCTCCGCTTACGCGCCAAACAAAAACACTTGACCTAATTTTCTGAGCGACCTGTCAAGCCACCGCGAATTGTACCTTTTTGGGACGTGAGACCCCTGGTGGTGGTGAAAGAACGGGTGGGTTGTTAACGGTGCTCGCTCGGAGACTCGGACGACGGGAGGGCAATGGAGGCGAGGGACGGGCGAGTGCGGTGGTCCGTGCGGTGGCAGATCGCCAAACCCAACCTTTTTTGGATATCACCGGATCACGTCATAGTCCAATTCATCCATTTGCCGATCGCGACATATTTCACATCGCCCCCTACGCCAAGTCAACAAAGACAGCCAGACAGGAGAGGTGTCTCAGCAGCTCGACCTGCTCAACGTCTGACGCAATATGTCGGCGGTTTCGTGGAAAATCACCCCCAGAGTCGTCGCGATGAGCCTGGCGCAAGCCTGCTCTCGATATTATTATATCACGTCCGATCATACCCGTGCGACTGTCTCCTCTACACGCGACTGACAACGGACGAAATAGCAAACGTCCCCTGGGCTGGCACCTTTTGCGTCAGGGTGGGTCCGTCTTGCCGTCCCAGAACTTATGTACATACGGCTCTCTGTACTGGCAGACAATAAGAGCCGCTAACAACACCAGGGCTAGAGAGATAGCTAGGTGTGAACATCCAGTGTGTTGTAGTCATGGTTATCGTTCAACCTGACATCCCAGATCTGGTCATTGCCGTTGCGCCCAAGCTGTATTTATTGCGACCGTGATTCAATTGGACTGCGACCGAGAGCAGCAATTGTTCTCTGTGTAACGCTCACCACGTCTCTGAACAGTGGCCCATCATTGTGCGGCGAAAAGCACCGAAGAAACGATACGATCACTGCAATTCGTCACATCCGAGTCGGTGTGGTTCATTGCTCACACAGTCATTAATCACATTTGCCGGGTCTTGCCTTGAAACATGCCCGTCCCTCCGGGGCCTTATAGTAATTTCAGGCCCACCTTCCCTGAGCGATGACATAGTACATACCTTTCTCCACAAGGCCCTCAAGAATAAGTACGTGCATTCCGGCGGTAATATCTCGGTCGCTTTTGATTGTCAATGCTCCAGACCCAAACCATGACTTTTGAAGCGCAATATCCATCATTTATCATTATCGCCCATTATTCACATGTCATATCGCTTCCAACTTCTTCCATCCGGCATCATCGTGCAGCACCACACGACTGCCAGCCGACGCCCGTTCAAACAGCATCCTACACTCGTTATCATCGAGATACCTAGATCTACCAACAGGACAGACACCGGACCCCGTACCGAAGTTCTTGGGTACAGGGCAAACAAATATCCCCGACGTTGATAACCTTGTCCTGAACTCTACTTGGCCTTGTGCCGTGGAGGCACCCGAAGACCCTTTGCCTTCATTTGCCTTCGTTTGCCCTCTGAGAAATAAGTGTGATAAGCCGCTATCAGTAAAAAGTCGCCAATGTAACCCAGTGCGAACCTTCTATGTAGGGCCGGTCTTCTTCCGAATCGAAGTGGATGTCTTCTTCCGTGCCCGGCAATTCGGCGCCGAGCTCCTCTCCGACCTTGCCTCCTGCAAGCACTTTTTTACGCTTCTCCACCTTGAACTTGGCAACAAAGAAGCCGTCCATGTTGTGTACATGCGGGTAGAAGCGCCGCGTCAATCGCAGCGATGGGTCAAAAACTTTTCCACGATACTTTGTGAATCCCTCACGCCCGAATTCTAGACCCGTGTCGACCAGCTTCACGTTCGGGCGCTTGCGCAGAGCGTAATTTACAACAGCCTCATTTTCGTCCACCATAACGGAGCAAGTCGAGTAGACCACGTAGCCACCTGACTTGGACTCGGGAGAGACACTGTCGATCGCACACAAGATCAGTTGCTTTTGCAGATGGGCCAACAGTCGGAAGTCACGGTCAGACTGTGATGTATGTGATTTAGATGACATATCTGAAATGAATGAGAGAGTGGACGCCACCTTGTTGATCTTGACGCTCGGGTCTTTGCTGATGACCCCTGTACCGCTACATGGTGCGTCCAACAGGACCCGATCAAACCCACCGATCACTTTGGGAAATTCCCGTCCGTCATATGAACAAACGGTCACGTTCTTGCAGCCCATGCGATGAATGTTCGCTGCAAGGCTCTTCGTCCGAGCCTTATTTGCATCGTTGGCAAATACTTGACCCGTATTTTGCAAAAGGGCAGCAATATGAGTCGTCTTGCCCCCGGGCGCAGAGGCCATATCAAGGACACGTTCATTAGGCTGCGGAGCGAGCGCGATGACAGGAAGGAACGAAGACGCTGCTTGAAGCATGTAGTGTCCAGCGAGGTACTCGGGAGTTGCACCTTGAAAAACTCGAGTGAAAAACACAGACATTGCAAAGCGTTCCACCACCTTACCAATCGGCACGGAACTTTCGAATACCTGTAATCCGACGTTTGTCCATTTTCCGATTGGTTCAAGATTGACACCTCGGTTGATCAGTGCTTGAGCCAAATCTCGTCTTCGCGTCTTGAGGGTGTTTGTGCGGATAGTGACTGGCCGAGGAACCTCGTTCGCCTCAAAGAACTCGACAGCCTACCTCGGCTGAGAAAACATTACAAGGAGGGAAAAGAAGGCCAACATACCTCTGCTACTGAAAAAAGCTGGAACAGCTTTTCGACCAAGAAGTCATTATATCCGTAATAACTGGCGATATCCGACAGCAGCTGCTCCACGTATTCCGATCGTGATCTGTGCAAAACGTCAGCCCATCAGGATGTGGCAATTCAAGAGAACATCAAACCTATCCTCCTCCGCGAGTTTTTTAAAGTTGCAGAGCACTCTGACGCAATGTCGCATTCGACGTTGTACGACCTGCACGTCGGCCACCCCCTTCTTTTCTTCTTCTCTCTCCTCGGTAGTTGGCAAGTGGAATGGTTCACCCCCGTCCTCGTCCTCGTCCTCGTCCTCACCCTCATCCTCGTCCTCTTCTTCTACCAAGCCGGCGTTCTGCATCTCCTCCATATCGAGTTCGGCTTCACGAGCTGCTTCGGCATCCAACGCGCGAGAAAGCTTCTCCATGTTTCCCATCGTAACATGCTCGTCTTCGCCTTCGGAATCCTCGTCTTCGTCCTCCGACGACCACAGTTGGTTCGGTTCCGACGTCAACGCATCGATCTCGGAGGACGCCTCCAGCGGCGCAGGCGTATCTGACGAACCATCTGGCTCCTCGATCACAAGCTTTTTAGCCCCTTTGACCTTTGCGCGCTTTGCGGCCCCGCGGGATGCAGGCCGTTCGAGCTCGACGTTCAACTTGCGTTTTCCGAGCTTTTTAGATGAAGGTCGGGATTCGGAATCAGGGAGGGGCACTGGCGAGGCCTGTCTGTACTTTGTCCGTCGGCCGCCCATGACGTTGGTCGCTGGCAATGGTTTTAAATGTGGGCGGTTTGAAGCCGTGGATATTTTTCCTCCTTCCGTATTTGGAAGTAATAAGGTCCCTAGATAAGAGTTCACAAGATCTATCATCGTACTTTGACTAGTAGCTTAGTCGACAAGACAACGGGTGTGCTTTTCCCGTATGTTGGGCCACAAAAAAAATCACACACACGAGTCGAATTACAGTTCGTTCTTTCCCTAACCAACCCTGAGTCCTAACGCGAAGCCCACCACGAACGACGCTCTCGGCTGGAAATCAGCCGTCAGGAAATTCACGATCCACTTCCATATCGACCGCACGGTCGGCGGTCTCCTCTTCCCGAGCGCGTCAGTCGTATAGCACAAGTTCTCGAATCGAGACGCCATGCGCGCCCAGTCCACCTTGACGAGCGAGACAGAACCAAGGTACTACAGGGGTAACTCAGCCAGCGTGACGCAATCAGAGCGGGGATTGACTTGCCTGGAGAACGACAAACAGTCCGCCAAGGAAGAATGCGACTATGCGCGCGCTCTTCTTGACAAATACGCCGGCGCAAATGCCGCAAACGGTGCCAAACGTCAGCTCGAGCGCGTTTACGGAAGACTTTGGAGGCGGGGGCAGTGGGGATCCCGCCTGGGAGGGCTGTACGTCTTGATGCAGATGCTGTCAGGATTCAGGGGACATGATTATGCATATGCTGCACTTGCCATCACAGTGGAGCGTGGACGATGCTAGGGACGAGATGCCAAGAGCAGCACCAGCGATGCCGGTCGCGGTCAGGAGTAAAGGCAGACTCTGTCGCGTGTGTCGTGGAACGGCTACTACCTTGAGCTGTCTGAGAACGTTTCGCGAGGTGAAGAGCGGCGGGCGTGATCTGATGCCAATGCGGAGAACAAAAGAGGCCATTATTTTGCGGTGCAGGGTCATAAGAAGCTGGTTATTATTCGCTTCTCGAGGCACGTGATCGTGACCTATGGCGTTCCTTCAAGTTAAGTAGTTACCTTGCGATGCCCCAGTACTTGGTGTGGCTTGACCCATAACCATCATGTCTGACCAGGATGCAGCTGAACAACAGCCCTTGCTCCCAATCACATACGACAACTCCAGGACCAGAGCAAGCCGCTCCTGGCGCGAGGACGTCGCGTCCGTCCTCGAATCCCGGGGTTTACACATCTTCGTTCTAACGCTGGTACGTTCGTATACGTCTTCGCTTCGTGCTTCCCCTGAATTAACAACATTGCCCCCACTCAAGATCGTCATTGACGCGGTCTGCGTCATTGCAGACATTGGGTATGAATTCCTCGCCGATGGATGCTCACCAGAGGGATCTTTGGAAGGTCCCTTTTGGCTCGAGGTCCTCAGCAATTTATCTCTCGCCATCACCACATTCTTCCTGGTCGAAATACCCCTCGCCCTCTGGGCTTTCGGGCCCAAATTCTATACTCCATTCAGTGGCGTCGTACATTCTCCCCTGCATCTCTTTGATGCCATTATTGTGATCACCACATTTGTGCTCGAATTCGTGCTGAAAGGCAAAGAACGAGAATTCGTCCAGTTGCTCGTCATCCTCCGTCTGTGGCGGCTTGTCAAACTTGTCGGAGGTAATAATGTCCCCATCTCTTCCCTGATTTTATTCCGTGGCTGACGGCTTCACGTCCAGGAGTCGCGGCTGGGGCGGGAGAAGTCGAGGAAGAGATCTACGAAGAACTGGAACAAACTAAAAGGCAGCTCGAAGGTAGCGCTGCAGCGCTCACCAAAGCTCGCGAGGAGAATCGCAAACTTCGGGCCCGTGTAGTATGGTTGGAGACAGGTGGTTCCGAAGGCTCCGAGTTATGAGTCTGAGCAAGTTCTCAGGAGATGTTCGCGGATATCTACTATCCAACCGTCATACAATATACCTGTGGAATTCTACCCACCCCTCTTTCTGAATTCATCAGTGCTGCGATCTAAGACATACTGTGTGCATTAACAAGGAGTGACTAGCGATACAGATCAAGAATAACCACAAAGCCTCTGGTACGTGACGACAAATCCTTCAAAACCTGAGATACCCTGATTTGGCCCAGCCTGTCAGGTTAAACGATAGCATCACCGTGAACGGCGTTCGCGCGCACCCACTCGGACACATTAGGACGCGGGATAGGAGAATCCGGGTCCGCAACACTTGACGGAAATACATCAGTCATCCGCGATGCGAGCGTCGAACCCGATCGCGTGCTTCCTTCTCTCGGTCTCGTCACCGTGCTCGAGCGTGTCGCCGGCGGCAGCGGGGGCAACGCCACGTGTGGCGGCGGTCCCTTGCACCTAGGCAACGGATGTGCGAACGGACGGTCGATCCCACGACGAGCACTCTGCAGGCGCGCCCAAGCAGGTCGAGTGGCGTCGATAGACTGACGTCCCCGCGTGAATAGGACTGGACCAGACGCCACAGATTGACGCTCGGTGCGCGACAGCTTCTCCCACCGCTCAGAAATATACTTGGTGACCGCACAGGACTCGCCGCTCCACGTGGACAACGTCTTCTCGTGCGGGCGGCTAGGTCGCTGGGGAATGCCAACCGGAGCTAGTTCCTCAGCTTCAGCGCTCGGACGGAACCACGGCACACGAGGTACGGGCGTGGTCCAAATATCCGGAAGGGACTTTGCATGAGTGGCGGCGGCGACGCACAGCGTGAGACAATAAGATAGGACTGGAAAGATCTGTCAGTCGTTGACAGGAACTGGTTCGCGGGTTCGGGGACGCAACTGATGAGTGTAGCCAGCCAGCTGACCTGGACGAGCAAGGAAGTCAATGCACACACTGCCCATTTCGCTACAAGGTTTGGTAAGCGATAGATTCTTCCAACTTTGGGTTCCCTGAACTGACGGTTTGTGTGGCAATATATGGATGACCCTACTGTCACGTCGATGCTGGCAGCTGGAGCACTGCGTCAGCAAGTAGCCTAGGGTCAGAACGGCGGAGAAATAATTGACCCAGCTGGAGGATGCTCATCAATGCTGTCCAGGCACACTCGATTCTCACATGAGCAGGTCTCGCCCTTGCGCAGATTCGTTCGGCAAGATAAGCCCTGCATATACAGTACACAAATACGTCATTAGCGCACACGAACAACAGAACGCGGGAGGGCCACGCACATGGGCACCAGCACAAATATGAAGATGGAGTTGACGAGGAGGAAAACAGACGCGCCCGGCGCTGGAAGGAAAACCTGATTTGAACGAGCATCGTATCATCCAAGATCGAAACTACACACCCGACGATCCAGAAGAATTTGCCGCGGCGATGTTCCACGACGCGAATATATGGATGATGAGATTGAAATACGTGAGAAGCGCTTCATAACCATCAGTCCCGGCGAGCATGAAGAAGGGACAGCTTCTGTGTCGATTTACTCACCGAAAAAGACAGTGCGGATGACGAGAAATACATTGTGCATCGCGTCCAGCGCGGTCGGATGTGTTGCAAGCTTAGGATTTACTAGAGAGCGTATCACAGTGCACGAAGGGACTTGGAAATATGCAGAACAATTTCGAGGACGAGCGCTTTTGAATAAAACGGAAAGATACTTAGATTAGTGATTAGGAAGATATGGTCGGTCCACCAGAGACGGGAGGGCCAGCGAGGACCTCCAATAAATACGGACTCCACATTCATGTTCTCGGGGATTGTACGAACAGAACAATAAATGTGGATGGTCGAATCGAACAATAGCCGCTTGGACAACCTATTGTCCGAAAAGGGAAGGTACTTCGACGAGCACCGAGCTAATACCGCCAGTTGCCCGGGCCTCTCTGCGTGCGCCATCAATGCATCATAGTATTTTTGTTCAGTCCATTACAACGTACCGCACCAAGAGTGCTGTGATATTAAATTCGCCCGTTGATAACACCAAGTGAGCGACAAAATGTCTACGATCTCCCGCCGAGGGCCTGCCAGATAGTCGAAAAAGTGTTGGTCCAAAACACCCGGGCCACCGTCAATCTTTGACCCAACCATCGAAACCATTAATCAGGCCTTCAGGACTCAAACGCTTGCTTGGTCGCCTCCAAGTTATACTGCACGTTCTTCCTGTACTTGGTCGCCAAGTCGGCCGCAACCTTGACGGACGAGTTGGCTCGGAGTATCTCCTAATTATGAATCATCCACAGCCCGAACACGATTGCAGTGGCGAAGAGGACCCACCTCGATGCAGTGGTTTAACTCGAGAATCGTCTCAGTGCATGCGGACTTGTCGAACGTGCGTCAGACACCGAAGTAAGACCAGAAACGTGAATGACTTACGGCGTTCTTCAGAATTCGTTCGAGAAGTACCGCCTGACGCTCAGCGTGTGGGTTCTCCATCTCCCGAGCTCGTGACGTGGCGATAGCAAGTATTTGATGGTGTTTGATGATGAGCGCTGAGACTACTAGTAGTGCAGATGACAGTTCTGGAGAGTCGTTGCAATCAATCAGTCGACAATCAATCAGCCAAGTCTGATCAAACTCTTCAATCGCAATCATACAATCGTACATACATTACACAACAATCCTCCCAAAACCTTTACTGGAAAAAGCATGATGACCACACACGTTTGGCCCATCACCTCCACGCAAGGTCGATCCAACCTACCACACAACATCACCCAATCCTACACAGCATTAACTCTTCGTGAAGTTTCATAGTTACTGATGCCACGTAAATCCAAAGGCGGCGGCCGATGTGCACCATCCACAGAAGGCGCCCTCAACCTGGGACCAGACGGTCGCTTCGGACGAGGCTGCGCACTACCATCTGCTGATGTCTGCTCCCCAGACGTCGTCGTCGCCATGTGTGGTGTTGGAAACTCAAACGTGGATGGCGGTGGCGACTTGCGCCTGGCCTTGGGCTTGACGGGACGTTGCATGATATCTCGACGTGGCCAGTCGCCAAGGGGAGGTGGGGAGGGCAAAGGAGCCCTATTTTTTATCGCGGGTCCTGACATGAGACCTGGACTGGCGATCGAGATCGATGGCTTGAGTTCGCGTAAAAGGTCCAGGTCGCTTGGGGGCGAAACCTTGTATCTCCCATCTCTCGACCAGACAGGCATAGGTTTCATAAACGACGGCATGGCAGCTCCTAACGGTGGAAGAGGGGTGGCCTTTGGAAGGTTCGACGGATGACGAACGTCCATTTGCTCTGACGCCACGAACACGGGGCGAAAGGGTTCGATCTCATAACGGCCTTCGAGACCCGCAAGGTGATGAGGAATCTGCACAGGGCGCGGGGCGTAAATTTTCAATTTGGGATAGTTTTTGAACCCAATAGTCAAGGATGACGGCGACTTCGGTGGGCACAAATTTTGTCGCACAGCAACCGCATGAAGAGCATGAACACGAGAAGCCCATATTTTGGGCTCTCTATAATATCGAGACGCGGCGACGACCACGAGCGCGAAAAAGTGGACGAGCACTACAATCTAGTCAGCAAGTCGCGAACGGCGTTGGGCGCATGGTATGACGGACGTATGATGGTGCACATCCAAGTAAAGGCGAGGAGTATGCGCTTCGAAGTGCATCGAGCATAAGGGAATAATATGCCAACTGAACCTGGTCAGACCATACCTCGGTTCTGAAGCGGGTTGCATACCTTCACGAGAACAAGGAGTGTCGGATTCAATAGCAATTAAGGCGGCACCTCCCGCTAGATCGAAGGACCCGGTGTGAACCTATGGATGAAAAGAACAAAGGAGATGCGAACCAAGCTCCAGAACCCAGAAAAGCGCTATCCATGCGCACTCGAACCACACGCGAGTTGTCAAGGCATCGGGGCACAACAACTCGATGAAAATCCTGGTATTCGATTAGCGAGTCGTTCACGACAATTCGTAGGAACTCACAGAATGAATATCGATACAAGCGAAAGTGCACCCAGGAAAATGAGATAAACGTCGACTTGTGCTGGAAAGAATAGAATTTGAGCCAGATGCGCAGTGAAACCCCTGGCCATGGCTCACCTATCTGATTCAGAGTATCGTGGACGAGACTGTAGTTCCAAGCCGCGACGCTGCATATGATAGCATTACAGACCGTAAACAGAGCTGTTCCTCCCAGTTCAGTACGATCGAGCGGTGAATCCAAGGAGAAGAATGTACCAAAGAAGACGTAACGAGTGAAAAGGAAAAGGTTTACGCTTGCCATTACCGCCATACTAGCACATGGATTGCTGAGGATCTGAAGGAAGGGCTGTACGGTGCAAAGAGCCAGCTCTGCACGTATTATACAAGGACGCAAGCTAATGCGCCAACGTGATGGAACGTTATGTAGGCAGTGTGGGAACTCGGGACGGCAACAAAAGAAATATACAAGGGCGCATTCTTTGAGACGCCGGCCCGGTGAGTCTTTAATAGCATCCGCACTTGAATGATTGCAGTGAGTGAGGTATGTATAACAAGGAGACAAGGATACAATAAGATCAGCCTATCAGCAGGATGGGAGTAAGTATTAATATAACAGACAGACAACATTCGTGCAATAATGTATGTATATGCGTCAACGGTAGAGCCCAGGTTCTGGATCGTTTTGCATTCACGGTGGGTCTCTTCCAGCCGAGGCGACAAGCGTCAAAGGCGGTGGCCGAGAGAATGTTTCGGATGGCGGCCCCGATCGATCCGAATAGACTGGCCGGTGCGCGGGTGACGGCACGTAGGACCTCACCTCTGCGGAGCGATCCATGCGCAATCGTTCCACCAGAGCGACTACTGGCTGTGGAACATGAGCAGTACACCGTGCAGATTGATCTACGTCGACCAAGTTAGTACACTTGACCTGCTTTTGTGTTTCACACGAACCAAGAAGATAACCGGCGAGACGAGCGACACCTATTCGGACACCGACGATGTTGTCGCTGGAAAGCTGCAGGAGAGCTTGCCGATTGCTTTCGTCGGCCATATAGTTGTCCACTCGAGAACAAGAGGCCAATGCTTGCTGGCAGGCGAGGTACCTGACGATGTACGGCTCTGAGCGACGTCGAATGCGCCAGTCGTGTTACGTACGTCATGCGTTTGCGAAATGAAGATGCGTAAGCCAGTTGCAGGATATCGTGCCGCAATCTATCCAGAACAGTTCTCCAGGGCCCGTCTTCTCGCTGCATCAATGTGACCTGAACAGCCTTGAGGGTAACGAAGCCTATGATTGATCAAACTTTGCTCACCACCGATATCGAGACCTCTCGCACGGTCCCATAATCGTCTTCCAGACCCCACTTGAGGATTCGATGAACATGTTCTGGATGACTTGGTGCGCCGGCGAGGTCATGGATGATTTTGATGATGCCCTCTCTGGCTCTCCAATTTCGTAACCACCCTTCCTTCCATATTTTTACCAAGCCTGAAAAGATTGAATCCCTCGTTTCCCCTTCCCCTAGCGCGCTAATAAAAAGAGGAAGAGCGTCGATGGCCTTCAACCGTATATCGCCGTCCTCTTCGCATCGCATGGAGTCCCACCAGACGTCGACAAGATCGCTTCGAGCGTTCTCCGGACCGATGACCATCGCTAACTCACCCAGGCTTGCTGCCAAAGTCTTCCGGACCTTGACTGACTTATTCTGAGATAGGTCGAAATACAACGACCGCAGCTCTCCCCATCGGGCTCGACCCAATGTCAGCGCGACGGCAGGATAATTGAATGCACATGCTATGGGACGAACGGGATCGTCGTAAAACAAATCCAGCTGGGACGAGGCTTGCTTGAACCATCAGAGATATGGCAAAAGAGGAACACGCAATGCGCTCACCGAGGGAAAGAGTGACCGGGATGCCATGCATGATAGCCCGAGGAATTGGCCGCTCTTCTGGGCGCCCTAGAAATAGCGAAAGAAGTTCGTCCGGTGGGCCTCGTTCATCTGCGTGGAAAGAGTATAATACTTCACCAAGAGATTCGAGCACGCCAGAGCGAACAGCGGGTGCCTCGTCCCGTGAAAGTGGCACAACAGTAGAAAGAGCGACAGAACGCCGCAAGGCGGGAGGAAGGCGGGCGAGTAGGGCAGGCAGTGCGAACAGGGATGAGTGGCGAACGTGCCAGATCATATCTCTGCGCAGCATTTCGAATAGTGGAAGCTGCAGGGAGTGTGAACGCGTCGACCAGAATCGGAACGGAAGCAGCACGCACGAGTGCGGCGACCACTAGTTCTTCAGGGATCACCTTGGCAAGGGCTCCGAGTGCGAAAGACGCCTCACGTCTTACCCAGTGAACTGGATCCCTGCCACCTCGCTCGACTTCTCGAACAAATGCCCGCTGGGCGTCTAGCCGTAGCGATCCTAACCGACAGATGCATGTTGGATGAGGAAATGAATAAACTGCACCTATGATATACGACATACCGCCTGCGGCTACTGCAGCTATCAAGCTCATACTAGATAACCGCCCTACAGCTGCTTGCTCTCCAGGATCAAGATCTTCGTTTGTTTCTCCGCCTGCTTGCCGTGCGAACTGGGGCGTTCCGTTCGGAAAGCGAGCTTCCGCATCCGCGTGTGAGTCCATAGCAGGTGGCGTCCCAGCGAATGGTGTGTCGGGTCGGAACGACATGCCAGCGATGGGCGAAGAGTCTCCGCGTGAAAGCTCAGGGCTGAGTTGGAACGATGGGACACTGGAGGATGAAGTGAATAAACCTGAAGATGAGGTTATGTTGGCAACAGACGATGAAGCAGGCGATTCATGCGAAGCAGGATAGGGAAAATATGGATTCACTGATGCTTGGTCACCCGCAAAGAACATTGGAGCACAATGTTGACCATCCGGGAGCTCCCCGGCTGGCGTACGGGCGGTCGCATCATACCATACTTCTCCGACATCCTCATCTTCTACTGACGCATCAAGGCGCCCGATTCCAATAACGAGCTGGTGTATGAGCTCTTCCTCAAACAACTGTCTTTGTATTCGGCCAAACAGGCCGCAGTCTGCGGGTTCGGCACTGGTTGACCCAGACTCTTCCGCGTCGTCTGCTTTTCGAATACGGCAAAGCAAATCAACGACGGTACATCTAGCGGGTCCACTGACCATGCCGTTGGGACTGAGCAAGAGTGTTCCAAGAATGGGAGTAAATGCCTGTACGGATATCAACGTGACGTCGCAATCATCGCGTTGAGGTGAGAGAGGCACAGTTCCAGGATCTGGAGGTTCTTCCACGAGAAGACAATGCTAGAGACGAGAGATTAACCTCTAGTAGAAAACACAAGCACGTGGTGATACCGTTAAAAACCACCAGAGGATCTCGACCAGCTCTGTGGCAAGTGCCTCCTTGACACCCTCATCTAAGTGAGGTGTGAGACGCGTGGGCCACAAGTCGAGAGTGCAGGTACCTTCGTCCATCGCCAAGCTTGGGAGAAGGGGCAGAACATACTCTGCTGCTTCAAGAGGGGTCACGTTGGCAAGAAATGAGGGGAGGGCGTGTGAAATGAAGACGCTGTGATATGGCTGTGAAGTGGAATCGTGAGATAGATCGGAAAGATGGTGCGTACCGGTGGTGAGCAGATCTACTACGAGAGAAAAGGTATATCTTTTCAAGAGTGCTTAGCCCTTCGTCGTCCAGAGTGAAGTCTAGCGCCAGGTCGGAAGCAATAAGTGCATCGGGAGACGGAATCGTCTCGATATCGCAAGCAGGGGGCAGGGAGGGCTGAGCGGGCTGCAGGGGAGGGATGACGGGTGGAGGAGATGGGGGCGAGACGAAGGCGGTGACCTGCCCGATGGAGACTATGGGAGCGTCTTGGGGAGGGTCTTCTTGCTGGGGGGACGTCAGGGGGGTCGAGGGAGCGGTGTAGAAAGGGAGTGGCGGGGAGGAGGGCGGGGAATCGAGCGGATTGTCGCGAAGAAAGGGAGAAGGGAGGGGAGAGGGTGCAAAGGCGCTCAGCGCCTGTGGTGCAAGCAGGTTTATGTGGGAAGGAGCGGGTGTGAGCCTCGGGGAGATGGACGGGGTAGGAGGGTCTTCCGGCGCGGGGTTAGAATGGTGGATCTGGACTAGGGACACTGCAATTCCCATGGAAAATGGGATGAGAGAGAGAGAAAGGGAAAAGACGAGAGACGGACTTTGGTGGAGGCCTTTTAAGGGCCTCGGGACGGAGCAGGGCGGGGGGAGAAGACTGGGGAGCACGAGGACGGGTGAGGGGAATCAGGGAGAGAAATAGAATGCCAATAAAACGGATCAAGGGTAAAACATTAGTGAATGTCGAGGGACACGACGAGCAGAGAAGCGTCGGGAACGTGGACGACAGCGAGGACGAAGGAAAGACGCGTGATCGGTCACCACGGGCGTTCCGGGCGACGCGGCGGACCTTGCGGCGCGTTCCGGCGGGGTGTGCCTTGTGGACAATATGACATCACACACCCAAACCCGAATCTGGACCCTGACGTCATCAAAATTTGTCATCTACATATCATTTACACAGCCACAAGATGCCATCACTGCAGCTTGCCCCGGATGACCTTATCCACGCATTCAGCAAAGTATCGGACGTTACTTGTGTTCAGTCCCGCCATGGAGATCCTCCCGTTCGTAGTCATGTACACATGCGCCTTGTCGACCATCGCATGCGACTGCTCCTCGTTCAGACCCGTAAAGCTGCCACACGTCTTAGTATGTCATCCGCATCGAGTTAGCACACACGCACCTGAACATCCCGATCTGGCTTGTGATGTGGTCCCACTTGCCCGGCGTCTTTAGCTCTTCACTCAACAGCCGGTACAGCTCCTCCCTCATAGAAATAATCCGGTGTGCCATAGTTTTGATATCCCGCTTCCACTCTTCCATCAACTCCGCGTCATTCAGGATCAGCGACATCTGCACCGACATACTTATCGGCACCCGTGTTCTGCGATCAATAAACCACTCACCACCCGCGCTCCGTACGACGGAGGATTGCTAATCTCGCTCCGCTGCAGCACGGACAGCTGACTCTTCACCCGTCCAGCAGTTTCCTGATCCGCGGAAAGAATGTGCAGTGCCCCAACTCGCTCGCCGTACAATCCAGCATTCTTTGCAAAGCTCTGCCAAAATCACCTACGTCAACCTCGTGGCCCGCTGGTGCGTTGGTAGCACACACCTGGCAAATGAGCATCGGGATCCGCCTCTCGGAAAAGTATCTCACGGCCCACGCGTCGTTCTCGAGGTCTCCGCTCGCAAACCCTTGGTATGCGCAGTCGAAGAGCGCATAGTGGTTCTTTGAGATGATCACCTCGGCTAATTCTTTCCATTCTTCCCTGGTTGGATCCACCCCAGTGGGGTTATGTGCACATGCATGCAACAAGATGATCGAGCGTGGTGGCGCATTCTCCAGGGTCGATTTGAAACCCTTTAGATCGAGTCCGATGGTGCGCGGATCATAGTACGGGTATTCGAGTGGGTCGATGCCCACATTCTTGTAAAGCGAGTGATGAATGACTAGTAGGCATAGCGGATTTCAGTGCTGGTCAGCACGAGAAACGTGGCAATTTGCTTACCCCATGTGGGAGTGGGCAAGTAGATCTGCTTCGGTCCGTTGAAGGTGTAAAACTTGCTGATGAATAAGCCAGCGAGGTGATTCGCTCCAGTCCCGGAAATTGTCTGCACGGACGTCACGCGTCCCTCGGCAATAGCAGGCGAGTCCGCACCCAGTATGAGTTTCGCGGCTGCCGATGTAAACTCGGGCAGGCCAGTTATTGTTAGATATTCATGGTTGTAATTGGGATCTTCCAATAACCTTTCAGTAGCCTGCGATCATCGGACGAGAGTTGGTCCGCGGATTTCTTGTGATGACATCGTGGCACACCTTCTTAACGACGGGAAGAACCCACGGTTTCCCATCGTTATCTCTGTAGGCTCCCGCGCCTAGATTGACCTTTTTCGAGTACTGATCGACATTGTACCCAGCGGTTAGCTTGAAAATGCTGTCCCGCCACGTGATGGGTGAGTGTCTCAGTCCATAACTTTACGAGACACACCTGTCTGGTGGAGCAGCGGGGACGTTTTGCCAGAGTTCTGCGATGCGAATTGAGTCACGATGAGGTGCATGCTCGCGAACGGATCAAAACTGACCGCCCGACATGCTGGTCTGATCGGAGAGATGATGAAGGACTTGGTTGAGCCTGGAAGCCATGGTGAGCACGACGGCGGTGGGGAAGTGAGAAAGACGACGGAACGGTGTGCTACGAGTCGCACGTAGCTCGCCGGTTGAGGGGTCACATGTGATTTGGAGGGCCGCCCGATCGGCAGTTGGGTCGACTCACCTGACCGGATAGCAACGACAGTAGAATTGAGAGAGGAGGTGAATGGGGGGGTATAAGTAGCTGACGACAGGCGGCTATAAGCGCACACTAGCCGTCCTCTCTCTCACAGCGGGTTTAGGAACACCACCGACTTTGTCCGATCGGCAGCCCCAATTGCACAAGGACCGCATTTTACCGACGAGTGCCTTTTCCAGGGTTCTGCAAACGAGGGTTTCAGACCGACATCCGGCAATGTCTCATGTTACCACAGGTTCCATTGACCAGTACCTAGCCACATTAAATTTAAAAACTTCGGCGTCCGTGTGACAATCAAGGGAGGAAGAGGGATGGGCGATGTCACGAGAGATATCAATGGAGATGAGTATGTACTAATGAGGTGATAAATAATGATGATGCCCAGAGTCATCGTCACGCTGATAAGGCTAGGGTGGTAGGAAATGAAAACGGCGTGCGGATAGGAGGAAGGGTCCACGTCATGTCATGCTGTCGCCATCTTGGAGGCCACAGTCCGTTCGCTCTCAAGTTTAGCCTTGTTCCGCTCAAAGGCTTGCTGCCGGCAATCCTCTAGCTTGTTGCAGTTGTGGTGTTCCGGGAGACGGTGCTAGGGGAGATCGTGTGAGTGGTACGGAAACGATGTAAGTAGATCTGGCACGGACTGCACCACAGAAATCGGCTCGACAGTGGGGGCATTGTCCGACGATGCGGAGAGCCGCAGAGTTGCAGAGTGTTTCAGCTTGGAGTTGGCAACGCTTCTTGGTAGCCATTATCTGTGTTGCTGGGAATGGTCAGAAATGTGAGGATGGACGGTGAAAGGGGATTTTACCTGTGCGGAGGAGTAAAGGATGTGGTCGGGTGGTAGCAGTCGGAGGTGGAGGAGGTCTTAAGAATGGGAGATATGTGGCACAGCTCTCTCCGGGACGCGTCAGCTATATGGGCACAGCCACACGACCGGTAACCCAAATGGGTAAGTTTTGCCGGTCTAGTGTGCGATTACAGGCAACCTTTCCAGATCTCGACGCCTTCCCAGTCCGACATGTTCCAGTGTATCCCGGTTCGTTCCATGGCGTTGCGAACCTTTTTCGTCGGTATCCGCGTCAGTGGGACGGGTGCACACGCGAGGGCGTGATCGATGAGCTGCGGGTCCCGTCGCTCGAGTGCCAGTAGGAAGCGAGGTGATTTCAGCGGCTCGATTTTACGGCTGGATGCAGCCAAGGCTTGCACTGTGCGAAAGAATGGCTGGACGAGGGAAGCATCGTACAGCGTGTCGCTGGATATTATTAAATCAAAGGGGGGTCCGAGTGGTTCTGGATTGGCTCCGCAATCACCGGATGTTGACAAGGATGCATCGCCAGAGGGCGCAATGCAGAGGGGATCGTTCCATTGCCAAGCATCGCACGCGACGTTCCAATCCAGCTCGCGGACTTGAATGACCCCAGCAGTGGTTGGGAGATGCGGTAGATTCGCAGCGATGTTGTGCCTTAGGACAGCGTTGCACACATGCCGAGTGTCGGTGGCGAGGACATCATATCCGAGTGCGCCCAACACGAGGCTGATGGGAGGAACGAAGAGCATGCGCGCACACGGTCAATGGTGCAGGGTCACTGGGCTAAGAGACGACATACGCACGCCGTGAGGCCCACCCCGCTTCCCAACTCCACGGCCCGCGGACGTGTTTGTCCCGGTGGTGGTGGTTTGAGATGCTGTGCGAGGTAGGAAGAGAGTATCTGACCGCCGAGCCAGAGCGCGGTACCGTTGCTGTGGCCGTCGTTTGACTGTGCGAGGACAAAGGGAGGGTATACGAGGGATCTGAGGTGTTTCGTATCGTACGCGGGTTGGAGTGTCTCTGACATGCGTTGTTTTTATTTTTTGATTCGCAGTTTTGCACCGGAAATGAGCTCGTCGCGCTAAGCACACACAACTTGCTCTTCCTCCTTCCAATTCACACCAAGTTTTCCCCCTCGTCGCGCCGCCATGAAGGCCTTTCTCAACAGGCTCAACCGCGGTCTATCCAAGGACAAGGACAGGGAAAAAGACAAGGAAAAGGAAAAGGAAAAGGACAAGGACAAGGATTCTCTCCTCGCCCGCGATCGCAGCGACACCAACACCCTCAGCTCTTCGAACCATTCAAACACAAATCATTCTCGAGAGAGAAAGGAACTCGCACAGATTCCTCCTCTTCCTCCTTGGCCTCCTCACCGTCACTCTCTCATCCCAGTACAAAGGTCCGCAAGTGCCGGCACGACTGGCACCACAGCAGGCACACCTTCCTCCCTCGCCTCCACTAAACCACTCCCGGACATCTCTACTCGTCCCCTTCCCCCAATCGAGGAGCCAAACGATGCCGACAACGACAGTGGCGTCGGTCTCCCCGTCTCCTCCCCCGTACCCCAAACAGCAGCAGACATCTCAGAACCCCCCTCCAAGTCCGCAGCTCGCAAGGTGGTAGAGGCAGCGGCCAACTCGGAAATACAGAAAAAAGTCGCATTCATCTCTCCCCCTCCGACGCCGTCAGGACCCTCAACCTCACAGCCCCTTCCTGATACAACCACGAGCCCCACTATCTCCGGATCACCATCTCAAGCGCCTGCGGCTGTCCCCCTCAAAACCACCGTCTCACGTTTTCAGGCTACACATGGCAAGGACACGCGTAGTTCTACATCAACTGCTGCTTCGTCCTCACGTACAGACTTAGGTTCCAAACCAACCACGACCAGCACATCCACCGCCCCACCCCCCTCTCTCTCCCCAATCTCTGTCCAGAGTAACAAGGCAACCTCAACACGAACCGTAGTCTCGCCCTACCCTGGTTCCGTCCGCTCTGGAACTCCTTACTCTTCAATGTCCAACACGAGCACGCGGATCCTTGCCGCCACCTCGTGGAGCGAGGGTGCAGAGGATGATCTCGTGAGTAATATCGGTCCGCGAGAGCGCACGAGACAAGAAGTCCTTTGGGAAATCGTTGCCAGCGAGGAACGGTATGTTTTTAGTCGCCTATCTATCCGTCGTTGCTTCACATGCGTAATTCAGCTATGTCAACGATCTCCAAAGGATGAAGGAAACTTTCATCGAACCGCTCCTCCATCCCTATGCCTCACCGCCTCCTACCTCCGCATCCCCATTTGACTATGATGAATATACCTCTCCCCCTCCCCGCGCCGACTCTCCACACGGCTCCGTCGAGGCACTCCCCATCGCCGCTCGTTTCATGTCTCCCACTGGCTTCCGTTCTGATGGCACGTCTGGCATCGCCCCCGATGCCAAATCTCTGGCCCCCACTACGCCAAACATTGACGACGAATCTGCAGACTCAGAGATGGAGGATGACCACCTCCCCGACTTGCAGAGCAATCGAATCAACGTGTCTGCAAAACACAGTCATCCTCGTTCGCCGTATCGTGCGGCTTCGGCTTTGGCTGGCAAGAATGGTAGGATCAAAGAGTCGGTACCTTTCCCATCCCGATCCCATGCGTCGCTCCCTCCAGGTCAGCGCATAAACCAGGCCAACGCATCTTCGCAGTCGCTCGGACGGCAGTCTGGTATCGAACGAGACAAGGATCGGGAACGGAAAGATAGTGCAAAGACGACGCCAACCGTTCACAGCCGTCTACTTCGTAAGTCTCGGAAATCACAAACACAGCCAGAGGGGAGCGTAGCTGTTCCTCCGCATCTCCTCCCCGAAGACCTACGAGTATGTCTAGAGGTCATCGAGAGTGGCGTCCTTGATGGACATGTCAAACTCAGCGAAGGGCTCAAAAAGCGATACGAGGAACAGTACCCCCTCGTTCGGTCCCTCGCAGACGTTTTCGTCTCCAGTGTACGTACTCATTCAAGTCATCGTGAGCAACTGTTCATTTCGCACAGTCACACATCTTCCAAGGCTATGCCACTTATGTCCTGCATCTCGAGCGTGCTCTCGAGCAGGTCGATAACGCCCTTTCCACGGCAAGCGCGGCCAAGAAGCCCAAGAATCAGGATTCTGCTGAATGGCTCAAAGTGTGCAAATCCTTGCAGCGGTTGGAAGAGTTGGCCGCCGATAAGGGCGAGACTGGTCTTGCAATCACACTGTCAAAGCCCTTCCAGCGTCTGCTCAAATACCCCCTTCTTTTCCAGAATCTTCTCTTTCACACCGATCCCAGCACTTATGAATATGAAAGCTCCCTCCAGATGGTCGCCGAAGTGGAGAATATTGTGCGAAGCATCGAAGACGAGAAGATCCAGAAAGAAGACCGAGATAGGACGAGGGACGTCTTTGCGCGCATCGAAGGTCTTGACAAGGTGAAACAGCTGGCGATACCAAAACCTTCTCGACTACTCGTAGAGGAGAGGCAGCTCATTGTCGGTCGCGAGGGATCGCTATCAACTTCACCCAAGGGATCAAGCCCCCCACCAGTGATGGCCACGAAGAACATCAAGGGCAAAACGTCGTTCCGACGACTGAGCGATGTTCTCACCGCGGGTACTGGCATGGGAAGCAAAAAGGATTTGTGGTTGGTGGTCTTCAACGACGTCGTGCTAAGGTGCCAGCGTACCGGGACCACATCGTTGCCGCTGGTGTCCAGCACGAATTCGCGTACGAACTCGTTGCCAGACATGCAAGGCAAGTCCAAGTATGCGACATCAGGGCGTCGAAACTCGCACACAAAGCCGCGGAACCTGTACAAATTTATCAAGGTACGCACCAGGGCTTGCAGTGTTGCTATTATTACGGCTCATGCGATGTTCCATCAGATCGAAACATGGGCGATTGGTGACGTGGTTCAACCAAATGAAGGCGTCGTATCCATGGCAGAGTAAGGCTGCCGTTATGTATCAGTCATCGCAAGATTCTGATTCTTCATCAGTGTCGTCCGCTCCAAGGTAGAGGCGCATTCAACCCACAAGCCAAGGATGATCCCGCTTCCTGACGACGACGAAGATGGGGGCGAATCAGATGACTCTGATAAGAAGAGCAAGATGAGCTTTTCTTACTGGGGCGCTGACAAGATCACGCTCCAGAAGCCAGTTTTGAAACCCAAACAACATACCGTTGGCGGGTCTACCCGACGCGTGTCTCCAGGTGGGACCTCTTACGCCCGTGAATCGTCAGCCAACGCCAAGTTTGGCACCCGGCTTGTAGGTGATCAAGCTTCGCCCGCGCTGCGACCTGCAAGCAGGAAGGCGCAAGCAGCGCCGAGTACTAGGACTCGTGTTCATCCTTCGGACGACAGTCAGTCCGTCAAGGCGACTGTCACTAGCACTCGTAGCGGCAACCCCCCTGCAAAGCGGCCCCGCCAGACGTCTCAGTCTAGTTCAGCCACCAAAGCCACTGTGACTGCCACCACCTCTAGCCACAACAACAAGCCTCAGCTCTCTCCTG
Source organism: Leccinum uliginosum (assembly GCA_038091455.1). Classification (NCBI taxonomy): domain Eukaryota; kingdom Fungi; phylum Basidiomycota; class Agaricomycetes; order Boletales; family Boletaceae; genus Leccinum; species Leccinum uliginosum. Next base: position 59,512 of record JBBPOM010000039.1, read on the forward strand.
TTGCGTCGGAGGACTCGGGAGTAGTGTTATACCGCCACCTCGTCGCCCAGGATCCCTCGTTGACTCAATGATGTTCTACACTTTCCTTGTCCATTTTGCTGGCATGCTGCCTAGACTTCACCCGCCCTCTTTAATAACAGAATTCCGTTACATTCATCCATCGCGTTCTTGAAATGACATCATACCTGCACTCGCTTACACCATTGTTTTCTTTTCATGCATCATGACTGACACACTCCTTCCATTTTTCCGCCTGCTTGCGGCCGCATTTCTGTCTCAATTGGTACCCAACTGCTTGAACGATACCTTACCCACTTTCGTTGACGTTTCCTCTTCCTTTTTATCACATTCTCTATATGCGGAACACAACATTGACAATCTAATTCTAATCCGACACTCTGATACCAGCACACCAAGCCTCGCTGGCGCGGTTACCAACGCAATTCATTTTTCTTTTTCTTTTCCTGTTTTCTCTTTCAGAAGCTTCAGCATGTATAGTAAATTGTCATCGTGATCGTGTTATCAAATTTGTTCAGTCGCCTCGTATGCCGCGTTGTGAATGCTGACGCTACGTCCACTAGGGTCCGAGGCGCAACCCCAGTCGCCACGCGGTATCCAGCTGGAAGAAAAAAAAACGGTCGCCATGAGGTCCTGTCAGACAAACCCTTGTCAACCACAACTTACCGTACCGCCGTCTCGGCCGCGACATCCGACGGGAAGTGAGCTAATGTCATCAAAACGTGAGCCTCGCAAGAGGCTATGATTAGCTTGCGCACCTTGAAAGATCTCCCGGATGAAATATGCTTCCTTGGTGTCCGGCGTGTCCACGGGCCAGCGTTCCCCACGTTGCGCGAACGCCTCGTCTGAAACGACTGCAGCGGCGTGATCCTTGATCCTGAGGTACGGATCTCGGTAAGAAAAAAAAACAAACAAACATGATGCACGTATGGCAACATGTTTACATGTGCCACTGTCACGTACCCATCTATCCATGAGTACCCGACGCCGTCCGAAAACTGTTCCTTCTGGCGCCAGAGGATCGATTTGGGTAGGTAAGGCTGGAAACGAAAGCGTGTCGATCGCGCGTCCCGGAAGTCGTCATTTTTGGTTTGAGAGCGTACACGACTTGACTCACCTTGCCGTCTGGGGAACAATCAAAGGCTTTACGCAGGATATACTGGGAGGGACGAAACCCACACATGTCAACCTTTTGATCACTCTTCAGGTGGAGAAAGAAGTAGAACTGACCTTTTCCATCATGGGATGGCCGTCTTCGTCGACCTGCTGTGAAGTTCCTTTTGAGAATTGCTTTGCCTTTGGATCGATGTCCATCGCAGTATCGAGGAATGCCTTGTCGAGGAACGGCACGCGCGCTTCCAGTCCCCATGCCATCGTCGATCTATCGGACGGTCGATATCCAACGGGGTCAATGCGTGTGCGAGAGAAAGAAGACAACTGACTTGTTGGCGCGAAGACAGTCCGCCGTGTGGAGGTTCTTGACTCGCCGCACACATTCCTGGTGGAACGACTTGCCGTCGGGCGCAGCGTGGAAATACAAGTAGCCTGCCACCGGTGGAAAAGGGATCAACGCCTCATCCCCCGCGTGTGTGATGCGACACTTCCGCACCTCCAAAGATTTCATCACTGCCCTCCCCGCTCAACACCATCTTCACTCCCGTGGCCTTGATCTTGCGACTGAGAAGGTACATGGGGGTGCTTGCCCGAACCGTCGTCACGTCGTACGTCTCGAGATGGTAAATGACGTCCGGAATGGCATCGAGTCCTTCCTGCACTGTGAAGACGAATTCGTGATGAACGGTACCCAAGTAGTGAGCTGCTTTCTGTGCCGCCAAAAGGTCGGGTGAGTGTTCCAATCCGATTGAGAACGAATGTAGTTGGGGCCAAGCAGCGAGCATCGCTGTACAGCCAATCGTTCAGCAGTGTTAGATTCCCGAAGAGAGTGGACGGCCTAACCTCGTTCCGTCAGATCGTCTGATTTCGGAGTTGGGGGGCCGCTGGAGGCCTCGGCGAGTTGGCGCTGACGAGCCTCAAACTGCGCTCGAACGACTTTTTCTGTTTCTCGGGCGGCGATCGCAGCGATCAAACTGCTGTCTAGGCCGCCACTCAGCAAAACGCCATAAGGAACCTCCGACATCAAGCGTTTCCGAACCGCTGCTTCAAGCGATTCGCGAATCAACGTGTAGTCGACTGGCGTGCTGGGGACGAGCGCATTATCCTCATCGCCGTCGAACCACGAAGGCTGATAATAACGGGTGGTGGAGTTGTCCTGACTGTCGAATACATGGCCAGGGGGAAATGAGATGATCTTGTCGCATTCCTCCGTGAGTGCCTTGAGTTCGGACGCGAAATAAACCGCCCCTGGTCGCTTAGAACTCCAGCCTTGGTAAAGAGTAGTGATGCCGACGGGGTCGCGGGCAGCAATGATCCTAGACGGCGTCACGGACTCGTCCAACAGGACGAAAGCAAACATTCCATCAAGGTATGCAGGAACGTTTTTACCATATTTCTTGTACTAGTGTGCCGTGTATGAGGAGAAAGACAAGGAGAGGTGTGGTCGACGAACATACCAAGGGTAAGATCACCTCGCAATCAGAGTGTGTCTTGAACTTGGTGTCTGAAGCGAGACTTGCGCGAAGCGACAAGTGGTTGTAGATTTCACCATTGACGGTGAGGATGAGTTTGCCGTCATCGCTCACGAGGGGCTGGGCACCAGTATCTGTACGCGCGTTAGCTTTGCCTTCCGTTTGCGTCGAGAGGTGATACAGACCGACGCCAACGACGGCGAGACGTTCGTGGCAGAGTATGGCATTCTTGCCGACATGGCATCCTGACCAGTCGGGACCGCGATGACGGAGACGTTTGGATAGTCCGATGAAACGAGCACGATCTGCGACTGGCTTCTCGAGGCCGTGTATTGCAAGGATTCCGCACATGGTCCAATTTGCAGGCTATGAATTGCGTTGATGGAGAGAAACGTATGTATCACATTTTCGAAATGACTCGACGCTGTCACGATCTAGTACTACATCATTACAGTCATCTATGAAAAAAAAAATTGATCAACCTCATTCTCATACTTGCTCGGTCGGTGCTGTTGGTATCGTAGTTTCTTTTATCTCATTGTTAGTGCCTTTCTGCAATTTGGAACGGCCTTGGGATCATCGATCATCGGCTGCGTCCGTTTCGATGTAACCGACTTCTCTTCTCCGACTCCGGCCACAATTCGCACAGCTCGAATGGTCTGCGAAAACGTCACCAAGCCGGAACGGGGCTCATAATGATACAATATCTTGTTGGATGCATGTTCGAAGAAGCCATCTTACAACTAACTGTTCTCCGGACGGAAGGTGAGCGCTCGAGCCGTGCGCCCAAACGAAAACGGCCGCGTTTTCTGGAATTCTTTCGTGATGAAGGCTCCATTTTACGCAGACCTAGTATGCTGAACATGTTCATATGCATGTTCTCACGTCAATTGACCGTCGTCATACGGGGGTAAAGTTACTTAGTCAATCACCGGATGGATCATACATGCATTCGCCGGAGGAAGGATCCGATTTGACGAAAGAGTCTCTCTCGCCAGTCTGACACAGGGTTGCGATCCGGTTCGGATCCATCAAAAAGTTCAACTTGACAGTAGTAACGGCGGCGGCGAGCCGTTCTAGGCACTGATCATTCCGACTCCAAGTTCAAAGTACTGAGGGCTCATCTGGTAGCCAGGTAACCATTTTGGCACCCCGTGTACAGTATTCGACTCGTGCATCCTGGATTTCATCGCACCGAACAGAAGCCCTACATACAAAATGTCGACATCTACACTCATCCATAGCCTGGGAATACTTTTATTGTGTTACCCCAGCTTTGATTCAGAAGGTGCGCCACTGTGCGCCAATCAGCTGTTGCGGCGCTCACCGTACGTTCTCTCGGATTCTGGGTCACGTCATACTACAACATGTCCTCAGTGTCCTTCTAGGTATCCAGGAAAGGGCAAGGGCCCATCCGAGCCAAGCCACATTCCTGCAGTTACCAGCTACTCGGGGCCGAAGAGAAATTGTCAACGAGTTGTCACGAACGTTTAGCGATGATGTTGCTCCGCCGATAGCCTAGCACAGTTTGGCGAATTAGGATCCGAGCCGTGTCCGTGTTATAAGGGTGTCATGACCTCGAGACTGACCTGTTGAACATAGACCATGTGTGGAATCCTCGCAGTACATGGCCTCGAGCGGCCGGTCGCAGACCGTGCTCATTTCATTGCACTATCCAAACGTCTCCGTCATCGTGGTCCAGACTGGTCGGGGTGTTACACTGGCAAGGATGCCATACTCTGTCATGAACGTCTCGCCATCGTTGGTGTCGGTCTGTATCACCTCTTGATGTGAACGAAAAGCGATCTAACACATATACAGATACTGGTGCCCAGCCTCTCGTGAGTGACGACGGAAAGCTCACCCTCGTTGCAAACGGTGAAATCTACAACCACCTGTCGCTTCGCGCGAATATCCCTCCAGACACCAAGTTCAAGACCCACTCTGATTGCGAGATCATTTTGCCCCTTGTATGTCGTTCTTCATGTCTTCACTCCTCGACTCATTCCTGGTGTTCTAGTACAAGAAGTATGGTAGAAACATCGCTGAACATCTGGACGGGATGTTTGCATTCGTTTTGTTGGATGAATCCGTGACGCCGTCTAGGATAATCGCTGCCCGTGACCCCATCGGCATCACCACTCTCTACCAGGGCTGGAGTTCCAGGCGACCGGGAGTTACTTATTTCGCGTCGGAACTCAAGGCACTAACGGAGGAATGCGACAAGATCATCTCCTTTCCTCCTGGTCATGTGTTTGACAGTCAGGACAACTCTACCACCCGTTATTACCAGCCTTCGTGGTACGATGAGGACCAGGAGAACGCGCTTGCTCCCACCACGGAGGTCGACTATACGTTGATTCGTGAAACACTTGAAGCAGCAGTTCGAAAACGATTGATGTCAGAGGTTCCTTATGGTGTTCTACTGAGCGGCGGTCTGGACAGCAGCTTGATCGCTGCGATCGCAGCCCGGGAGACAGAAAAGGTCGCTCAAGCGCAATCCGAGGCTCGTCAACGTAAGCTCGCTGAGAACTCTAGTGATCCCCCGACTCCGAAATGGGATGATCTGAGTGAACGAGGTCAGTTGTCCGATTTCTTTAGGTGCCTGTGCTAACGAAGTCGACCGAACAGCGATGCTCGCCACTTGGCCTCGACTGCACTCGTTTTCGATCGGATTGGAAAACTCTCCCGACCTTTTGGCAGCGAAGAAAGCAGCCCACTTTTTGGGTACTGTTCATCATGAATTCGTCTTCACTGTGCAAGAAGGACTCGATGCAATTCCTGAGGTCATTCACCATCTTGAGACATATGACGTGACGACGGTTCGGGCAAGTACACCCATGTACCTTCTCAGTCGCAAGATCAAGGCCACGGGAGTGAAAATGGTGTTGAGCGGGGAGGGCAGTGATGAAATCTTGGGAGGTGCGGAACCGTCACGCGAAACGCAGGAGAAGAGGCATTGATCTCTGTCCACCGGTGGCAGGTTACTTGTATTTTCACGCTGCGCCCGACGGCAAGTCGTTCCACCAGGAATGTGTGCGGCGAGTCAAGAACCTCCACACGGCGGACTGTCTTCGTGCCAATAAGTCAGTAGCAAGGTCCTTTTCTCGCACTCTGAATACTGACAGTGACTTGGATAGGTCGACGATGGCTTGGGGATTGGAGGCACGCGTGCCGTTCCTCGACAAGACGTTCCTCGACGTCGCGATGAACGTCGATCCAAAGGCAAAGCAGTTCTCAAAGGGATCATCGCAACAAGTCGACGAAGACGGTCGTCCGATAATGGAAAAAGTCAGTCGACGCTCAATCTTTCACTGCGCACCGAGGGCTGAAACGCGACATTTGTGCGCAGTATATCTTGCGTAAGGCCTTTGACTGTTCTCCAGACGGAAAGGTGAGTAACGTACGCCCAAAACGAGAGGAATGCAAATGACACGGCTGTATTCACAGCCCTATCTTCCGAGATCCATCCTCTGGCGCCAAAAAGAACAGTTTTCGGATGGCGTCGGCTACTCCTGGATTGATGGGTAGGTCTTCGACTTTGCACTGGTGGTTGCATGTCTTATCTTACCAAAAATCTTCCTAGAATCAAAGATCACGCCGATGCAGTCGTTTCAGACGAGGCGTTCGCGCAACGAGAGGAACGCTGGCCCGTGGACACGCCGGATACGAAGGAAGCGTACTTCATCCGGGAGCATTTCGAAGGTGATATATGCTTGTACAACAATCAAAGCTGCATAACTCACATTCTGCTGATGTAGCCCATTTCCCGTCGGATGCCGCGGCCAAGACGGCAGTGCGGTGAGTAGTTGACAAGACACTTTTGTGTTGCACGTCCTAATGGTGCCTCTTTTTACAGCTGGATACCGCGCGGTGATTGGGGTTGCGCATCTGATCCTAGCGGTCGTAGCGTCAGCATCCACAATGCAGCATACGAGGGAAATGAATAAATTCCCTCGACACGATAACTATGTTGTACTATACTGAACGAGAAACTGTATGTATGTATTGTAGTCCTAGCGTAGCTTCAGCATCCAGAATGGCGGAATTCCGTCAACACGTGTGCTATACTTGATGATGAATTCGGAAAACGCGGTCATCGAAACATCGTCCTTTTGTTAGTAAATGATAGCCGTCTTATTCCCTCTAGCAATGTGGATGTTGAGTCCGAGTCGACGTCGGGGAAAAGCGTGAACGAGACGCGCGCATGATCGGCAAACGCGTCCAAGTTCCGAACCTGAAGTCATGGCAGTCAGCTCCAACGACGTCCAACGTCTGTTCCTCCAAGCTGTTTTTTCTCGTGGAATCCTTTCCTTCAAGCATGCTCAAGTTCTCTGGGAGCGATGCATAGCCGCTGTCAAAGGTTGGAATCAATTCTAACCTCAGGGACCTCACTCATCGACTGACCCTTCAACATCTCACCCAAGCGGCCGCCCCCGCGCTCGACGCACGGTTCGACGACAGCAGACAAGCATGGGACAAGTTCGTCTCTGACATTAACGCCTCTCTCAACCCCCTCGACCTCGAGCTTCGTCATCTGGCGGACGAACAGACCGGGGTCGAGATGTACGCTGTGGTACGCGACCCTCTTTGCGTCTCGTGTCGCTGACCCACACCGCTTTGTTTTTGCATCGTAAAGGTGAACACGAGGGACGACGAGATCGCCCAAATGGCGACCGACTACACTCCTCTCGAGATCGCGTTCTTCAAAGCTGTCGTACGTGATTCCGTCACCTGGACTCGGACTTGGTGTTCTGACTCGGACTATATGTCGACAGGTCGAACAAATCATGCTCGCACCGCAAGACGCCTATTCTGTCTCGTCGCTTGCTGCCCTCCGCGAAGCAGGCTCGCTCAAGTCAAACATGACCAAGTCACAGGCCGAGGCCGTCCTCGGCAGTCTCGTCGCCAAGGGGTGGCTCCTGAAGAGCAAGTTGAGTTCTCCTCCTCCTCCCGACCCGTTCTTCTTCGGTGCTGATGACAACCCCTGCTTCCCCGTTCAGACGTGCCCGCTATTCGCTCTCAACCCGCGCGCTTCTCGAGCTCTTGCCCTACCTCAAATCAAACTATCCAGACGAGTGCCTCGAGTGCACGATCTGTATGGAGGTAGGGTACTTTTTTTCTCTCCCTTGTTCCTTCTCCCCACATCTAACCCGCTTCAGATCGTCACACGAGGCGCCGGTTGCAACACGCCCAATTGCAAGACGAAAATTCATTATCATTGCTTTAAAAAGATGCGCGCCCTTCGCACGCAATGTCCCACCTGTACGTCCGAGTGGCCCCAAGACACTAAGAACCTGCAGCAGGTAGGCGAGGCTGCCGTCAAAGACGGCCAGGACGAGGGCCGGCGCGCGCGTAGGAAGAGCAGCGTCCCGAGCGACAACGAAGAGGGAGACACCGCGATGTACGAAGACGATCCTTCACAGCCTTCCCAGCCTCAGCCGTCGCAGAAACGCGGAAAAAAGAAAGCCGTTGCCATGGACGTTGACGAAGAAGACGACGAAGAGGAGGATGCGGACGAAGCTCCCACTAAATCTCAAGCTCCCCCGCGTCGTCGCTCTGCGAGGGCGCGTTAACGCTATACCAGCAGCTAAGCGTACCCCATGTCTTGCTCTCGTCGCCCAAAAATATTTTCTCTATGGGATATGCGAACTTTTACACCAATCACTTGACAAGTACCGTATTATTGTTCGTCTAGTGTCATAGTCCTCCGTGCCATCGCTCGTGGATCCGCAATGCGACCCTCGTCCAACCCCGTACCGAGTGAGGTATCCATAAATCCGAACTTGCCTTTGCCCCAGACTTGTATGCGTCGCTTCTCTCTCTGGCCTTCACCAAACTCCTCGTTCCACTTGCGCAAGTCCGCGAGGGAACCCAGAGTTTCAGAGCTGGACGGCGTGATCTCGGTGAGCGCTTTCGTAAAGTGTTTGAGGTGTATGATCCGTGAGTAGGTCGTGAATGCAGCATCTGAGTCGTCTGTCGGAGCGTCTTGCGTCGGGGCTTCCACCGACTCTTTCCACGGTACGCTGACCCCCTCTTTGACTGCATCGAGAGCAGCAGAGACGCACAGGTCTTCAAGAATTACTATGGGAGCAAGTTCGGAACACTCAAGAAAGCCAGACTCACGTTTCAAATCCGACCCCGAGAAGCTCTCCGTCTGCCTAGCCAACGCCTTGACGTCAATGTCCGTCGCCAGCGTCTCGTCCCGCAGCAGTATACGCAGGATGCCTGTGACACAACAAAGTTAGGACGCTCTTTGCCGTGAACAACAGACAACCACACTCACCTTCCCTCTCCTTCTCCCCAGGCAGGTCCACCAACAACCTTCGCGGCAACCTCCGCAACACTGCGTCGTCGAGATCAAACGGTCGGTTGGTGGCGCCAATCACTACCACCCTCTCCTCTACGCCCGACTGACTCTTCAACCCGTCCATCTCTTGCATAAACTCGGTGATGACACCACGATGTGCCATGGCACCACCCGAGTCGCGAGCGGATGACCGAGCTCCAAAGAGCGCATCTATCTCGTCCAGGAACACGACACACGGAGACAAGCGACGCGCGAGGCCGAAGACGGCCTTCACGAGTTTCTCCCCTTCGCCGACGTACTGAGAAAGTAGTTAGGGATGGTTATGAACAGGCCAAGCAGAGTGCTGAAAGAAAACATACCATGTCCATGACGTCGGATGGTGAGACCATCAACATCCTGCAGCCGGCCTCCTTCGCGAGAGCCCGCACTACGAGGGTCTTGCCAGTTCCAGGAGGCCCAAATAGAAGGCATCCAGTCATGGCGTGCTCTTTCAGAATACCCATTTGGAAGGCTACAGGATGAAGTAGCGGGAGCGAAACCAGAGTCCTCACAGAGTCGATCGTATGCGGAGGAAGATGGACCTGTGCAAAAGTCGTTGGGAGCGTACCTATCCAAGTCGTATCAGCGTTCATGCACGGCGTCCGTCATTCGATTCGCCTACCCGGATCGACGATGCAACCCAACAGCCGCTTTTCGTGAGGGTCGAGATCTTCGTCTTGTTTGACTTTTTCCACCACCTCGTCTATTAGCCTATTTTCCTCGCCTTCCTCTAGTTCAAATGCATCTAAATCGTCTTCGGTGGCATCGTCCTGTTGGCTTTCGCGAGGAACACGGGCGCGTGCGTCTCTTGACCAGGCCCGACGAAGGTCACGCGACGAGCGTTGTGCTGCCCAGGCGTTGTGTATCGCGGACCAAGGGACAGGAGTCGGTTCAAGGGTTGCACCAGGCGTTTTGGATGTTGCAGAGGAAGGGACCGCAGGTGAGATGATGGAGGAGGACACAACACTTCCGACCGCTCGATCTGCAATCTGACGTATTGAAGACCAAGTCTCGACACGCGTGCTCCAGTCTTCCCACATTTCGTGTTCCTCGGGATAGTGTAACGAAGTGTCAGGTTGGGGGTCAGCGTCTGCAGAAGATCCAACAATCTCCGGGTCTGCTTCAAGCTCCCGGTAATTCGACTCTGGTTCCTTCTCGCCCTGGACGACTTCTGAGTCGGCTTCATTCTCCGCTGGGGACGTGTCATCGCCTACACCCTTCGCACCCTCATCGAGCACACCTCCGATTCCTCCGACACCTAATCGCATGGCCAATTCGTTTACCTCCATTCGTCGCGTCATTCTACAGTTCCTTTCCGCACCGTGATCCCGTGAACTGGGGAGTACGACAGAAGCCCGGAAAAACCTTCCAGAAGAACCACCTCCCAGATTACCATCCTCCGAGTCTCCGGTTCCACTTCCGAGCATATCCAGGAAGGGAGATGCGCCCCCTCCCAATAAAAGTACTGGCGGGCGGGGAGCATCAAAGTCGGCCGGAGCGTACGGAGGAGCTGCTGGTGCAATCGCTTGAGACGGCCCGTTGGCTCCGCCGCTGTTGAAAGGAAAATAAGCTGTGGGAGAGGAAGCAAAGAGTCGCGGGATATCTTCCAGGAGTGCGGCATCTCCGTGCCTTTCCCATCGCCGCATACGCTCTCGAAGACGTCTTTCGCGGAACCGCGTGGCATAATCATCCTCACCCCACTCGGAGGGAGATTGTAGATATGGGGCGCTGACGTTGGGACTTGCGCTTGAGGTAGAAATGCCAGGAGTACGAGCAGTGTGCCTCTGACGGTTATTAACTGGTGGCGGTTGTGCTCCAACGGGCATCGAAAAGGCAGCAGGGAATTGTGGCAGAGGGAACGAAGACGGACCAACAAGTGGCGGGGTCACACCACACACAATAGTCATTGGGCAGGCGACGGGCGATGACGGACGCGCGATGGGTCCAGTCCTGCGCGCTCGTACGGCACTGAGGAGGTGGGGATACCAGGTAGGTGCTGTGGGAGCAAGGGTGGGGAAGTCGCGGATATAGACGATGCGCGGGCGGATGCGTTGAGGTTCCGATGGGTCAGAAGATGAAGGGGAGGGAATGTTGACAAGTTCATCGAAAAAGGCCTTGATTCGACTCGGAGGGGGAGATGAACGAGAGGGTGCAAAGACTGAAGAGGGACGTCCACGAGACGCGGCGACCGGTGCTAGGACGTGGAGAGTCATCTGAGAAATACCGGCTGGAGAGTAAGCAGGTTCAGCTCCTTGCTCTTCTTCGGGGACGGATGCACGGCGAGACGGAAAGGGAGGAGGAGCAGGATGGTAATGGAGAGGGTTTCTAGGAAGCTGGATGGCATTGGCCGCTGTGTGAAGAAAATATGAGCGCACGGGGGGGAATGGATGGGGATGAGGACTGCACCTTTTCCAAAATGACCCCATTCTCCTGCAGCGAGATGGACAGAATCGATGACGAGGACCTCTGCACCAGTTCTACGGGCCAGCTCCCGAACAGTCTCGTCGACAACGTACTCGCCGCCCTCTACGGGGCAATACAGAGCAAGGGTTGGTTCAACGGGTGGACCTGCAGGAGAAGAATACGCAGCGCGGTGTTGTGTCTGTGGATGGAGGGCGATGTGTAGGTTGGTGAGAGCGTCTTCGAAAAGCTCTGGTGGGGGCAACACGGACGGGTCTGGGGGTGAGTCGGGGAGCCACAGAATGTTGAGTCCAGGTGGAAGCTGCGGTCTGTCGTCAGAGTCTCTAATTAGAGCAGGTGGGGAGCTGGCTGAGGCTCTCTGTCTACGCGGAGGTTTCTCCGGTGCGGAATCTGTCGGAGGATCATCCTCTGGGGGGGAGTCCGAGGCGGCGAGCGCGGTCTGTTCCGAGTTTTGCTCGTCGATGACGGGCTGTGACGATGCGAGACGCGTGAGCACCCTCGACGACGACCGCGCGGGCGGGGTGTAGGCAATGTTGGACTCCTTCGGGGACTTGGTGCGAGCGAGGGTCGGCGTGGGCGAGGCGCGGGATCTCATGGAAGTCCTGAGGATGGTCCCCGCGAGCTGCGACGTCCTGCGCATCGTGTGTTGGTACGGACGAGCTCGCTGTGCGCAATTGTGTACTCGGCGGGCTCGTTTTTTTGCTTTATTTCTCACGGGCGGTGACCAAAGCACTCATCCCCTGTGAACTGCGCTTGAACATGGGTCGCGACAGACTCGCAGCGCTCAGAGTACGTCGCGCATATACCCGACGCCGACACTGACGACGGTTTCTCCTTGCAGGCTCAAAGGCAGGCTGATGCTCCGCAGGCCCCAATCGAAATGCAGCGTGTGCCCGTGGCAGCGGAACCTAGTGGCAGCACCCTGAACGGCTCGACGTCATCCATGCCCGCATTTTATGCCGAGGTGTGTCTTCTGTCAGTCCTGCCTCGTCATCCCTGTTGACCGCCACTCTGCAGACCGCTTCCATCCAAGAATCCATTGCCGACTTTGATGCAAACGTCACTGCTATTGCGGATCTAAATGCGCGTTCCCTGAATGCTCTCTCAGAAGAGGACTCTGCAGCCAACCACGCGCGACTTGCTGAGCTTACTGAGTCTACCCGTGCACTCAGCAGCACACTCTCAAATCGTATCAAGGCCCTCAAAGCCTCGGGGGCCGGTCCGCAGGATGCCGAGATTAGGAGGAATAGGGTGTGTCTATGCCTCATGAATCACACTGGTGCCACTGAGCCGCAACTCGTCATAGATCACGCTACTGCATGGAAAATTCGTCGAGACTCTCCAGAGGTACCAGAACGTCGAACAACAATATCGCCAAAAGTACAAGGACCGAGTGGAACGGCAGTTCAGGATTGGTGATGTCACTTCTTTGACTTGATGACCGGTCGCTGACTCGCTCCTTCCCACACGCAGTCAAACAAGATGCATCTCCGGAGGAAGTATCTGCCATTGTAAATGACACAGAGGGCAGCGGCAACGCCATTTTCCTCCAAGCTGTACATCCCTCCGTTTGACTGTTTTCTGATTGAATGCTGAACGCCCATAACATAGATCACATCTTCCAACAGATATGGTGAATCGAGACAGGCATACCGCGAAGTCCAGGAGCGCCACCAAGACATTCAGAGAATCGAAAACACCCTGGCAGAGCTTGCGCAGTTATTCAA
>JBBPOM010000040.1:0-71694 GCA_038091455.1 Leccinum uliginosum
GTGCTCGGGCGAGTGTTGAAACAATGGCAGATTGGTCGAACTTCCTGGATCAAGGGCTGGCCCTCCTGTGATCAAAGACCAGACTCGAATCTTGTTGTCTTGACCGGCGGCAAACATAAAATTTTCATATGGATCGATCGAAAGCGGCTAAGGACAACGTTGGGTCCGAAACGGAATGTCAGGCAAAGTGACTGACCAATCTGATGGTGTACGAGTTGTGGTTGCCGGTGAACGTCATCAATGGCGTCCGAATAGGAAAACGCAAATCAAATGTGGATATCTAGATCTTGGTCTCAGCGGTTTCGCGGTAGCAAGAGACGGGGATGCCCACCCCACCGTCGATGAAGCTTGCTAGCAGTTGGTGGTCGCGTAGATGCCTGATGTTCGTGACTGAACTCGTGCGCTGGGAGCTGTCGAAGAGGGGATAGATGTGTGATTTTTGTAGACGGGTGTCAAATCTGAGGATGCCACCATTACGGAGACCCGTGTAGAGAACGCTCTGAAGAGCAGTCAGATAATGAAAAGCAAAAGGCGGAATCGGACCTCGCGCTGAGCGAGTGCCAGGACGTCACTTTGGGTAGGAAGGCGGTGCATAGATGTGGATGTCGCAATATCATCGAGCACCACAGCTTGTTTGTTGGCCCCTGGTTCTGAAGTCAACGAGATGTTGCGAAGGACGGAACTGTAAATACCGAGGACAAGACGAGATCCCTGTAGATCAGCGGACCAGATATCGTGCACTATGCGGCTGTCGATCCTTGTGTTGTGGACACTGGATTCCGGGACTGTGAGCTGGAGAGCGCGGAGAAGATGGGAACTGACGTTTGTACGGTGGAATCCAGGGAAAGATATAACACTCTACATTCCGGACCAAAAGAAGTAGCACTGAACGAATCATGCCTCGGTGGAATGACGGATCAGAAAACGAATGACTGACACGCATGTCGAACCAGATACAGCAATGGAGGATACCTTGAACGAGGGTAAGAGCATAGTTGTGTGATCTAGAAAAGTGACGCGCCTCGGAGGAAAGGTAGAACTGGTCCTGCCATCCGTCGATGGTTTGATGATTTTTGTCGACGACGGAGGAGTAGAACCACCCGTGGGTATCTCCAGCGAACTTGCACAGACGGCCGTTGTGACAGACGGTCTTGGTAGTGTCAAAAGATGAATACGAGACACGGTGAAACGCACGTGGAAGGCAGAGAAAAGGCCCTGAAGAGGGACGGTTGATCGTGTGAGATTGTCAGTCAGAGAAATCTGGGATGATCGTATTTGACTAGGTGTACAGAGTCAGTAGCCTATCGCTTGGAATGCCCATGACGGACTGAATGAGAGAATCCTTGTGTACGGTGGCAAGAACGGTCGAACGGAGATCGGAAAGGGCACGGTAGGAAGTCGATCTGCGTGGTTGTACTGCTACTACGTCTGCGACTGCGACGTGAAGTCGACATGGAAAGTAGCGTTGTCTCGCTTCGTCCCATTCCAAGCCAGGGAGTTGAAGAGGCATATTGATCACGTGGTCATATTGTTCTCTTCCTTCTCATTCATGTTCTCCTCCTCCTCATCGCTCCTGGACGATGACCCGTTCGCTAACCTAACACCACCCACCACCATCTCTTTATCTCCACGTCCTAGATCTTCAGGTCACGGCCAAGTTCGCCCCGCCTACACCCGTCCTGCATTCTCTCCCCGTCCTTCTCTCCCCTCTTTACACACACTCGCTCAGATGAACGTCTCCGTTCCTGGAAAAAAGGTACCGTTACCAAATCTGCCCAGTTTCAGCGTTGCTAACCTTGAGATTAGGTCCGAAAAGGGACCCCTGGTGCACGTCTGCCCCATGAACCTTGGGATATGGACTTGTCCACTCTCACAACATCTGCCCCGTTCGATGCGGGTCCATCCGAACCACCAGAAACTCCAATTCAGCCTTCCAATCCACCTCTATACCACTCCGATCCAATACCAGCAATTCCAGAAACGCGTTTCGACCCTCGGGAAATAGCGGTCAATTATGAAACCTCTTCTGGCGACGATGCCGACATGGACGCGGATTCGCTTCCCTCTCTTTCTTACTCACCGGAGCTCTCTTCATCCACTCTATCGCGCTCCTCATCGATCGCAGCCTCCCTCTGGCCAGAAGCTTCCATGGACAATAATAGCTCAGGGGAGCAGACCTCCACCACTCTTCATGTCCAAAATGGTCCCGCTGAGGAAGATGACCCGCTGAGTTATCATTCCGATTTCGACTATTATACCCAATCACTTTCCGATCTCTCCGATTCCGATCCAGACCTGCATCTCGACCCTGCTGGCAAGGCACTCAATTCACCCCCTCTTGACGCAACCGTCACACCATACACTTCCGTTTACCACTCAGTCACTGACCCGCAACCTCGCACCTCCGCTGACACGATGCGCAGCGTTAGTGTACCTCGCCAAGACTTTCATGCTCTCCCTGGTTCACCAAATTACGCGTTGCCACAGGATGGTAACGAGTGGCGTGGGCAACCAAGTGGCGGAGAAGCCGGGAATAGGGAGTGGGGATTAAACAGAGGCAATACAGGTCACTCGACCGGTCATTCTCTGGGCCCCTACGGTGGCGGAGAAGATGGCAACAAAGAAGGAAAGCCTCTTCGACGCAAACCCCGTTCCTCAGATTCGAGCTCCACAGACTATTCCTCATCTTCCGACGACGACGCGGACGGCGTCACAGTCTACTACAGCCTCGACGGCATGTCAACCCGTGTGCAGTCTCGAACCCTTTCTCATCATTCAGCCGATGGTGGTTCCGATGATGACGTCCCGTTGGCTCAACGAATGCCGACAGCATTGTCAGCTCAAAAATCGATCCGAAAACAGCTACACGCCGAGCGCCAGCAAAGAAAACTGGAGCGCGCAAAGAGCTCTCGGGCGCCTGCAGAGCCTCCTCGAGCCTTCCCTCCTACAGAACAACTTCGCGAGCCAGTCACGCCAACACGTTTCCGCAAACGATCCGTGTCTGCTGCACCAGCATCACGGACTGCACCCATTGAGGCCTTTCCGGCAGAAAAACTGACCAGGAAGCTCATGAGCCTCCAGACCTCTCCCCGCACATCACCCCCGATGGCTCCCGACAGCTCCACTATCCATTCCTCTCCTCGGGCACCGGTGTATAATGCCCGCCTCTCCCGAAGTCCATCCCGGGGAAGACACATGGACCACCTACAACAGAAGGCTTCCTGGTTTCCTGAACCGTCATCTCAGGATAAAACCTTGAGGTCCACGCGCTCATTTCATCGACCTGACGGACGGCACTCGGAAGCTCAACGTTTACATCATCACGAACAAACGCCAAACCCTCGGCTAGGTCGCAGTGCAACATCCGCCGCCTCCCATCGCAACGTACGCGCTAGTCGTGACGCTGCGCCGGCGGGGCATGAGCCACATACCAAGTCGGGTCGTGTAAGCGAGGACAGTCGAAAACTGTCAGCGAGCGTTCCTCGACCCTCAATTGACAGAGAATGTGAAGCTACACAACGAGTGGTGCAACGACCGCCTGTTCCTCCGATACCCGTATCAGACTCCACCCCGCCGCAACACGTGATCAAAGGGCCTGTGATACAGCAGAGGATTTTCATCGGGGACATGCAACGGTTTAAAATGGTGGAGATCGTGCCTGCTACGAATGCCGGGGACGTCATCGAAACAGTGGCGAGTCAAGGCATGCTGGATAATTCGGGGTCATGGATGCTTTTCGAGATGGCTCAAGATTATGGCATGGGTGGGGTGTTCTGTATTTTACTTACGTTGCTCGCGCTTACGTTGGCTATTACAGAACGGCCTATACGGGATTATGAAGTCCTCGCTGACGTTTCTGCCTCGTGGAACAAGGACAAGTTATTAAACGCTTTCGTTATCAAGCAAACCCCTCTAGCTCCGCTGTTGAGTCGCTCTGTCAGTCCTCCCGAGTATACTGTAGAGACGAAAGTCGCTTACAGAATCAATGCAGGCTATACCCGTTAGCTCCCCCACCCATCGAGGATGGGTCGAATGGGAGAGCAAACGAGGAAAGTGGAGCAAGCGTTGGATGGAGCTTCGCGAACACGGCCTGTGGCTGTCGAAACGCGACACGGTAATATTTGACCGCGGACGTTGACGCGTTGCTCATGTTGGTCTCCAGGGAAAGGACGATGTCTTTTTGTGTTCGTTGTCAAGCTTTGATGCCTACTCTGTGACGCGACGACACAAGTCGCCCAAGGCGTTCGTGTTCGCCGTCAAGTCCACCGACCACCCTTCGCTGTTCGAAAACGCAGCCGACTATCTTCACGTATTCTCTTGTAACCCCAAGGACGGCGAAAAGTGGATGCAGGTCATACTCGTCGCTCGTGTAAGGAAAAAAAAAAAAAACATGTTTCGATCCGACCGAGATGCTAACTTGTTCTTTTTCTAGTCATATGTTTTATACCAGGAACGCCATGTATTGTTCGCCAAGACCGGCGAAACACTTTCCCAAGCAAAACCACTCACTCGATCCAGGACCAGGAAACAATCTATATCCAGTCGCCCCGCTCAGCCTCTCGTCAACGTACCACCTCCCTTTAGCCAGTCCCAGGCTGCCAATATCGCATTTGAACCTGGTTCCCTCCTGGCGAAACGGAAAGGGGATGCCTGACTGAAGCATATATGCCCAGTATTTATTGTAATTGCGGCTCGACTTAATCGCCGGACGCATGCTTGTACACCATATCAATGGTTGTACGAACTGTATTCTTATAGATATTATAATAGACGGCAGGACACGACACGAATGCAAAGAATGAGAGAAACGTGGTAACGATGTAACAAAGGTACAGACGAAACGACGGCTCAAGTTAAGCCGACGACGTCTTCTGTTTCTTTTTGACTGGCCCCTCGTCATCTGTTTTAGCTTTAGGCTTAGGTTTAGGCTTCGGCTTCGACTTCGACTTCGACTTTTCGTCATCATCGACGTCCATCGCGTCGTCGTCGTTATCGTCGCCGCCCTTGGGTTTCTTGGGCTTGGCTTTGGGCTTGGCTGGTTTCTTCTTCGGCTCGGCTTCCGCATCACTTCCGTCCGCTTGTTGGACCTTGGACTTTTTCTTCGTGAGCTTCTTCTTCCCCTCTTTTGCGGTCTTGGCCAACTCCCGGTCACCGCTCGCGTCCGACGCAGTAACACCGCCTGCCGAATCAGACTCGCTCTCGCTGGGCGACCCCGCGTCGCTCGACGAGGCCTGGAAATCTTCGTCTTGAAAACGGAACATATCGTCAGTCGATCACACGCGCATCGAAAACCAGCATCGGCGCCCACCTTCTTCGCTGTCCTCATCCTCCCCACCGAGTCGAGGCTTCGGTCGTTCGTCACCGCTGCTCGCCACGCTCTGCATTTCCTCGTCCGAATCTCCGCCACCAGCAGCCATCATCATCATGTCGACGTCGGCCACCATCTCGTTCTTGACCTTGACCTTTTTGTCCTTGAGGAACGTCTCCACGGGTTCGTGTTCCTCCTTGTTGATCGAGGTAAATGTATATTCCGGTCCGCTTTTGGTGACGATCTTGAGGTCAAACGTACGCGCAGCACTGGCCCCCATGCTCGCACCCACGCGAGAAAAGACACATTGGTGGATATCGGAGAACTCGACGAGCGTAGGCTGTTTGGACACAAAGAAGATATATTTTTCGAGCATGAATAGGTCGCCTTGAACGGCTTTGAGATTGGCTTTGATGCCAGGATGTCCGTCCCGGCTTGTGATTGCTCGTGATTGAGCATCGGGGAACATGAAGGAAGTTGAACGACTGTTACCTTTGGAAGGCGCCTGAACCAATTATTTTCTTTTTGGACAGAGCGCGGAAGACGCCTGACACGACCTCGAACGTCGGATCTTCGTAGTTCTTTTTTAGTCTATCATACTTGGTGATATCCTCGCTAGGTGTAAAATCGCTCAGCCAAAGGCTATCATTGCCGATCAAGTAGAGACGCACTCAGACATGTTAAGTTCGGCGGTCGTCTCTTCTTCTCGGGCAAACTGCATGACCAGATATTGGTATCTGGTCTGTCCTTGTCTGATCGGCGTACTAAGACCAAGCTAACTCTTGGTTGGGATGACATGTCGTGAAAATGGCGAATACTCACAATGAACAACACATGCTGATCGTCCTTTGGAAGTAGGAATAGTTTCGAGATACTTGAATAAACGATTTTGTAGTCATAGGTTTTACCGCGGAGTCGTAGAAAGTCGAGGAACATGTCCACGTCGTAACGTCCACGAGGGGTGAGTACGAGCACTTCCTCGAAGCTCAGGACAAGATCGCCCGACACTTGTCCGATTTCAGCCTTGTCTTTGATGGCATCGTGGAAGGCTTGAGCTGCGCTGACTTCCCCAGCGTCAGCGTCCTCATCCTCTGCATCGGATTTTTGTGAGCCGGCATCAGAACCGCGAAGCTTCGTGTGGGTGCCAGGGACGTAGAAACGAATCTCGACCATCTCATCCGGAGCATTTCTTGAAGCCTTTTTGGCACCTGAAGGTACGAATTCGAGAGACACCTCCGTCCTTCCAGCAATGTTGGAATTGGCGACTTGATTCAAGGGTAGCTCAAAGGCAGTCTTATTCGACACAAGGAAAGCTAGATCTTGACCTGAAAATATATATGAGAATTGGCACGCCCATCTAGCAATCCTGTCGACACGAACCTTGAATGTCGGTGACACCCCAGTTCCAGCCTTTGAACGTCACGTCCTTGAC
This sequence comes from Leccinum uliginosum, assembly GCA_038091455.1. Classification (NCBI taxonomy): domain Eukaryota; kingdom Fungi; phylum Basidiomycota; class Agaricomycetes; order Boletales; family Boletaceae; genus Leccinum; species Leccinum uliginosum. The sequence continues at coordinate 6,741 of JBBPOM010000040.1, forward strand.
CTCCAGCGTCACGGCAAAGTGTTGCTTGATCAGACTCGCGAGTCTGTCATGATCCTGTTACATTCGTTGGGTATATCTCTCTCTCTCGCAGGGCGGCGATGGCTCACGGCGCACCTCCCGAACAAAACCGTCGAATGTCTCTCTCCGCCTGTCCTTGAGTCCTACTCTGAGTTGAAAGTTTCTCGCGACGCGAAACCACTGTGCCCATTTGATCTCGTCTGCGGGTATCGCTGTGACTCCTTCGGTTTCTTCGCCCTTCCAGGCCATGCCGCTGCTGGCGAGTCGCAGTTCTGGGAGGGTGGTGGGGGTGAGTGCAGAGACGTCGTCGCGCAGGGACGGTACTCACTGCCGACCTCTGGGGACAAGCCGAGATATATCTTGTCGAACTGGGTCGTAGCCATGAGGGTGGACGAAGATGTTGGTGTGGTGTGAAAGAAAAGTAGCGCGTCAATATATGTAATCAGCGCGTTTTACGCGTTACCCCGTCGCCGCTCGCAAACATGGACTCGACCCAAGAGCGAACGTTCTGCAAATGGTGCGCTTACCCATGTCCCAACCTGAACCTATCCCGCCCCAGTTTGTCAACAAATCTCTAGGCTCAACACCAAACTGGAGGCCAATGGATATCCTCCCATGCGCTCGCTCGTGCAGGATCTCTCTGATGGCGTGCGCTTGATCCAACTCATGGTCCGTCTTATTCTTCTACCACGTTTTGCAGCTCGGTGCTTCACATCTCAGCAGGAGATCATGGGTAACCCTCTCTCTCTCATCCCTTGCGTGATCTCGGGGGTCTCAAAAACCACTTTCAGGAGATACCTCGCTCGGCCGATACAACAAGAACCCTAGAATGCGCGTTCAGAAGGCAGAGAACGTCAACAAGGCCCTCGAGTTTATCAGACAGAGGGGCATCAAGCTGACCAACATAGGTCCCGAAGGTGCTGTTGTCCTGAACGTGATCTGGCGTGACTCTGGGCTCAGAACATATCGGATACAGATATCATGGACGGCAATCTGAAGCTTATTCTGGGAATGATATGGACCTTGGTCTTACGTTTCACGATCGCAGACATTAGGTGAGTCGTGCGCAAAACACGGGGTCAAGGATTGTCTAAAGTCACTTAAGCGAGGAGGGCCTCTCAGCCAAAGAGGGTCTCTTGTTGTGGTGTCAGCGAAAGACGGTATCTTACAAAGAAGTCGACGTGCAGGACTTCTCCCTCAGCTGGTCAGATGGACTTGCTCTGTATGCCCCCCCGCCTCTTTATCCCAGGATTCCAACTCACCCATCTTAGATGTGCCCTGATTCACTTCCATCGCCCGGACCTTCTAGATTACGACAAGATAGATAAAGTAACAAACTTCTTTTCTTCTCCTTTCCCGTGAGTGACACCAATTCAGTCAGATCGGCACGGAATTACGCGCCTAGCGTTTCAGGTCGCTGCTGACCATCTTGGCATTCCGGTCTGTGTCGTGTATTCTCGAGTCAGGACAACCTTTGAAACCTCTTTGCCAGCAACTGCTCGAAGTCGAAGATCTGTGTGACTCGGACCGCCCAGACGAACGTAGTGTCATGACCTATATTGCCAGCTATTTCCATGCTTTCTCTACCATGGGTTAGTCGACCTGTCTTCAACGATCCGTCTCACTGACCGTAGATTACATTTGTAGATCAGGCAGAAACCGTCTCCCGTCGTGTCGAGAAATTCGCGGAACTCATGCAGTCCGTCTGGACGAGCAAAAACGATTATGAACGTAGGGCCCGCAATGTTCGCTGGGTTTCGCGGTCCTTCTTTCCTTTCGATCTGACTATCATCCCTAGTTACTTTATGCGCTGGCCGAAATCCAAGATCAGTGGGCAGCAAATAGATTCACTGGAACGTATGCGGACGCCAAGGGGCAGTCCTCTGCTTTTACGACATATAAACAGACGACAAAGCGAGCCTGGGTGACAGAACGACAAGATGTTACCACCCTTTTCGGGAACATACAAACGAAACTTCGGACGTATGGATTGAGGGAATACGTCCCCCCTGTTGGACTTGCACTTTCGGTTGGCAGACCTGAATACTCCATGGCCAGGCGCTTACTCGATGTCACTAGGATATAGATAATGCGTGGAACGAGTTGCTAGACTCGGAGGCGAAACGTTCTCGATCAATAAATGCTCAGATACGACAGTATGTTGTGCACTACTGCGGTCTCTGCTGTTGTGACACTTATGGTCCATAGGATCAAGGAATCTCTCCGAAAACAATTTGCAGAACTCGCCAACAACTCTTCACAACGCCTGCACGGCGTCTCGCTCGATCTGGCTAGCGTCGAGGGCTCATTACAGGTTTAGCACACCATTTCCCTCGGTTTCTTTGTTTGACCATGGTCAAAGGAGCAACAAGAGCAAATCCGCAAGATACAACTTCGGGTTCCCGGTTTGGCTGATGCCCTGGCTGGTGTAGCCAAGGCAGAGAACGACTGCATCGAAGCCAATGTCGAGGAAAACGACTATACGGTGTTTACTTGGCAAGATCTCGACTTTGAACTCGAGCTGGTCACCCAAGCTATTGCCAAGAAGATCTCGTTCATCGACAATCAAGCACGTATTTTTCTCTTCGGATCGTTGACACACGCTGACACGTGCGACAGATCGTGTCGAGGAACATGACGAACTTGACGCCGGCCCAGCTGGAACAGTTTGAAGGCACATTCCGCTACTTTGACCGCGACGAAACGAACACGCTCATCCTGTCAGAGTTCAGCGCAGCTCTGGCCAGTCTCGGCATCATATACTCGGTGCGCAGAATCCGTCGTTGCCAAGGGTTGCGATGTCCCTGAACATAAAAGGCAGGACGAAGACTTGGTTTTCATCTACGATCAACTCGTCCAAGATTATGGAGCGGTGACCTTTGAGGCCTTCATCAACCTATTGGTATGCGTTCGGAATCCTGCGTGAATCTTACTTCCGGCGCTCTGAACGGTTGGCATAGGTGGATATTACGGAAGATCAAACTTCGCCCGAGCAACTTCGAGAGTCTTTCCGTGGAATTGCGGGTGACAAGGTATTTTTACATGTAAAACATATAGGTTTCCAACTAAGGACCCTTTACAGCCGTTTGTGACCGAGCTAGATATGCGGTTAGCCCAACTCCCCGTCAGTGCAATCGAGTATCTACGGGAGATGCTACCTGCATCCAAGAACGGAGTTGGAGAGCCCGAGTACGACTATGAAACGTGGCTCCACGAGGTGTTCGCGTGAAACCATGGACTTTTTCTTGTCGTCTTCGCGGGAGCTTGGCAAAGTTTATGTGCAACGTCGAGCATCATTGTTTACTCTTGTGTCTGAGCAACTCAGGGTTTCACTTCATACATTCGCAAAAGTCTGCTTCTTTTCAAGTATGATTCCATTGTGAATGCAGTGAAGCATATCCGATTATACTATGGAGTAATTTTAAACGTCGAAAGTGATAGAGGCACCAATCTTGTGAGCAGGGCCAGTAGGGGCGACGTCGTTCAGTCGTTGAGTGTCCAGAGCAAGACCGAACGCGGCCTTTACGCCTGGCCGAAGAGTCTGCGTGTACCCTGTGTTGTACAACGTTCATGAGTCGTACGGAGCTCCTATGTGTCAAAGTGCGGGGACATACCAAGAGCTAGGATACCTGCGTTGTTGATCTTGGCCTTGACGAACGCAGCCGAGTCGAGGAAGCTGGGAAATTGGAGGATTAGTCATGGGAACGACGAAGACGGGTGAATGGAACTCACGCTTTTGCACCAACTTCGAGATTGACAGCAGGAGTTGTCGCTTTGGTGTCGTAAACGGCCTTGGCACCAGCTTCTACGTCGGGGCTGACACGGTGGTAGTAGCTCGCGGAGAAGGTGTTGAGGTTGTTGAGACCGTGAATGGTGACAGCATACTCTGGAGCGTTGTAACCGACGGCAGCTGCATAACGGGTGATCTTGCCTTCAGTGACGTTGTAGGCAGCCTCGGCACCAAAAAGGAAGCCATCACGACCGAAGACGGTGTCGGCGGTGAAGGTGGGGCCCTAGAGGGAAGAGATGAGACGGGGAGGAAAAGCGACGGAGTGAAAGGTAACCTTGAAGACGTCAAGAGTGCCGCGGGTGTGGACACCAGACTGCTTGTAGATGGCGTTAAAGAGAGCGGTCTTTGAGCCCTTGTCGGGAATCAGAGAGGTGGTGACGTCAAGCTTCAAGCCCTTTGCAATGTGGTTGTCGAGTTCTATTTGGGACTTGAGGAGGTTCGTGGTTGTCCAGGTGTTTGTGAGGACGATGCCGTTTTTGTAGTCGGCATACTTTGCCTCGAGGTCACCAGCGATGCCGAGGGACTTGGAGTCGCGGACACCGGCAACCTTGAAGGCAACCTTGGAAGGAGTCTTGGTCTTGACCTCGAGGGAGATACCCGAGAAGGGGTAGTCCTTGGAGAGCAAGTCGTTGGAAGACTTTCCTAGATCCTAGAGAGAGAGAAGGTGAGGGTGAATGCAGGATGAGGATGGGGATATGACGAGCCTTCCAGGAGGGGGGAACGGGTTGAGGGAGGGACATGATGATGATGGACGTGTTGAAAGAAAAGAAAAGAAAAGTTCGGATCGATTCGTGGGAAAATAATATTTCTTTGGACGACGCATATACTCAACGTCATGGGTCGCAGTGCCAAAGTACGCAAGCGAGTCGTAAGTCTACTAGTAGCCTCGTCTCTTCTTTGCCGTGTGCCCACCGTCGTGCCCGTAGAAAAAGACCGCGCCGTCTCCGACCACCCAGCCAACAAAGACGGTGACCCCGTCCGAGACGTCGTCCGTGCAGCGGGCCAAGAAGCGGGCCGGTCTCAAGTCCAGGGCCAAGTCGACGGGTGGAGGACATGTTTTGGGTGGTGCGGACTACGTGACGCTGCTGTTGGGTGGGCGAAGAAAGGCAGCGGAGGAGGCGATCAAGTTGCCAGCGTCAGACTCGGATGATCCGTGAGACGTTTAGTTATATTGAGAACGTAATGCACCTCCTCCAAGTTCCGGTATCACATCCTTGACAATGTTCAGATCCCTCACCCTCCTCAGAACTCGCGCTCGCTCTCTCGCAACAGCTGCACCCAAATTTCCCATCAACGACCAGCTCACCATCCCCGCGTCCTCCTCTCCCGTGCTAGCGGAGCTCCAGTTCTTCAATTCTGTCACCCAAGGCGGCTCTCCGATACCTACCTACAGGGTCCTAGATGGTACCGGTGTCCCCATCCAGGGTGCAGAGCTTCCAGACGTTCGTCTCTCTCCTCTCTCTTGACCTCTGCCGTACTCACGGCGCTTTGTAGATCACTCCTGAGTTGGCACGCAAGCTGTGCGTTCTCACCCCCACTTGTCCTGACAACCTTCCGTAACCTGACCTGTCTTCAGCTATGAACACATGCAGCTCTTGCCGACGATGGACAACATCCTCTACAACATTCAACGTCAAGGCAAGATATCATTCTATGTGCGTCGCCCTCGTTCATGCATTTCCCATGCCTAATCTCATCAAATTTTCCCAAGATGACCTCGGTCAGACTCTCACCATCTCCTTTTATGACATTACCCTAATCGTTTACCCAGCATGGCGAGGAAGCAACAATAATCGGCGCCGCCGCAGCATTGGCCAACGATGATGAGTGTGTGTTTTCATTCATTCCACTCTCGCATCTCCTCACGTCACATCAGAGTGCTCGGTAGGAGGGTTTCTTGCATCCAGTACAATACGAGTCGAGAAATAATACAACAGGTCAATATCGCGAAATGGGCGTGCTCCTATGGAGAGGCTTCGGTATCAATGCTGTAATGGCCCAGTGCTTCGGAAATCACGAGGACAAATCCGGAAAGGGTCGGCAGATGCCTATGGTATACAACTCCTTATCACCTATCCTGCCTCCCTCGTTGACCGCTTCTGTAGCACTTTGGGTCCACTGAGCATCATTTCCACACCATCTCGTCTCCACTTGCAACTCAGATACCACAGGCAGCCGGTGTCGGATTCGCACTCAAGCGTGATCCGGCAAGACGTAATAAGAATGTAGCTTGCGTCTTCTTTGGAGAAGGTGCCGCTTCAGAAGGTGACTTCCACGCGGGAATGCTTCTTGCTTCCACCATCCCATCCCCAACCATTTTCTTGGCACGCAACAACGGCTTTGCAATATCCACTCCGGCCCACGAACAATATCGTGGCGACGGAATAGCTGCACGTGGACCCGGGTATGGTGTTGACACCGTCAGGGTGGATGGCAACGATGTCCTCGCAGTCTTTAATGCCGTCAAAGAGGCGCGCAGACGATGCCTCGAAAGCGGACGCGCTGTATTGGTCGAAGCCATGACATATCGTGTCGGTCATCATTCGACCTCCGATGACTCGTTTGCATACCGTGGGCGGCAAGAAGTCGAGAACTGGAAGAAGATAGATAACCCAATCACGCGTTTCCGACTGTTTATGGAGTCCAAGGGCTGGTGGAACGACAAGGAAGAAGAGGTGCTCAAAGCAAAGCTCAAGAACGATGTTATCACCACACTCAAGCGGGCCGAAACACTCAAACAGGCCGACCTTCGTGAGATGTTCACCGACGTCTATGGTGGTGAGGAGCCGTGGAACATCGTGAGTCGCGAGTCCATTCCGTACATTACCTGACTACATCCTTGCGCCTCAGAGGGAGCAGCGGGAAGAGCTTGCTCGCCTGCTCGGCAAGTACGGAGAAGTGTGGGAGCCCTGGCGGAAGGAGCTCAAGCGATTCAAGGATGAGGGAAAGAAACTTGTCGACTGAGCGAGATGATGTACATACATACCACAATCCGGATTATGTGATATGACATCACCCCCATCCTCTGAAGAGGGGCGAGTATATGAGCTCGTCGTCCCCGCTAGGTCAGTCACGTTTACCATCATGCACTCGCACCACCACACTCTCGAGGGAAACAACCCTCTTCGCGGTACTGACTACATGGAACATGCCCCCTCTGGCAACCAAGGCATCGTCGACGGCAGACCCGAAGGTGTGTGATCCCTTTTGAATGACATCCACCCAATTGCATCCTTCTCACTGTCTTCACAGGTCGTCAGCCGAAAGCCAGCCCCGTCTTGCTCGATACGGTCGTCGACCGGGACGCCTCTGCAGATAACAAAGACAATGCCAAAGATATCTCCGCCCAGAGCACGATCCCCGGAGCAACATCCCGTGACGTGTATGGAGGACTAGGTGTTCCTATACAGGGCATGTCCAGCAACGAACAGAGACACGACGGACGACCTGGGCGCAAGAGGCAGGGAGGGGGCGTAGAACAGTTTGGTGAGGGCCGCGATGAGGGTGCAAGCGAAGGGTGACAGGAAAAATTGCATTTCGAGAGTAGCGACGGTGACGTTGTATCGATGATTATATTAATGTCCAAGTACTCGTGTCACAGAGCTTGGTTGCGTGGATGAGAGTAACGAGCAAGTGAATACAATAACAACATGAACAAAAGACGACTAGCGGGCCTCTTGGCGACCGAGCAGTAAAGTAGGCTGGAAGGAAGTGAACATCCTAATTGAAGGCTAAAGTACCCTGCCCGCGTTCTGGATCATTCATCCTGTGCACCCGGACAGTATTTCCAACTTGGACATTGCCCATGTCCTGGGGGGTGATCAGAATGTATTGCTTCTTGTCGGATGCGTTGGCAGTGTCAATCTGTCGTTCAGTGATGAGACATGAAAAGAGGGTATGTTAGCATAAAACATACTATCATACGCATGCTGATGCGTCGGTTGACAGCATCCATAAAGACATCGAATTCGTCTGAAACTTTGTCAGATTGGCCTGCAACGGAAAACCAAGGATATCGAATCACCAAGACAGCGTATCGGGCACCCGATGGAGTCCCACAAGGATAGCAACAAGCAGATAGTCGAGAATGATTTCTCGCCCCCACTAAGGGACCGAGGATCTTTGTCTCTCGCTTGAGTCAATGCCTGGTCATCGGTTTGAACCTTGAGTTGTAGCGTCTGGCCAACGTGATCAAACAAAACTTTGCCATAGTAACCACGCTCGGAGAGGTGATACTGGAACACAAGCTTGCAACGGAGTGCAATATGACGTCGGAATTCATGCCACCTATCCAGGCGGACGACAAGAGAGTTCCTCAACGCCTTGGCAGTTTATGAGTGAGTATCACTTGAATGTAAAGCTGAAGGGACTTTACGTGGTTGAGATTCGAGAGGCCACTGATATCACGCTGTGCATTGTCCAAATCGGCTTTCGTCTTGTTTACTTGAACAGTCATATCCTCAATGGTCGCCCCTTGTCTTATAAACCAAACAAAGTTAGCGGGTGGTCATCATTCCAAATATAAAACCTACCGACGCTCCCGCTCTTTCAAGGCCTTTTGAACCGAATCGAGTTGACGCTGCACCTCGGCAACTTTGCGAGGATTCTCAACTCTTGTGCAATACTTCTCCGCATGTTCCGACCAGCTTGTGAACTCTTCCTGTAGTGTTTTCGTCGCGGCATCAACGTCGTCAACTTGAGTTCTCTTGGTTTCCAACTTGTCCTGATAGTGACGTTGATTCTTTTGCGCATCCAGTCGATTCAACACGGCTGCCTCGATTTTGTTCTACACGGAAGCCAATCTAGATCGAAGACATTCAATAAACACTGACAGCTTACTAACCATGATTTCGCCACGGTGTTGTTCAAAGTTCTGAATCTGTTGCTTGATGTCACCCATTTCCTTCAAAAGCGTGGCCTGTTGCTCGTCTACAACCGCTTTCCGTTCTGCCATTTCGGTAAATTGTTCCAGAATATGAGCCTTCTCTGCCTCAGCTTCCTGGGGAAGAATTGGAAATCGCAACGGGAAAGCGAGCTAGTCACGCACATCTTTCGCGGCTTGTAAGCCTGAAATTCCCGCTGGCATTTCCTCGTTGGCCTCTTCCTGGAGTTGACTATGTGCTGCCTTTGCTAATCGCAAACTTTCTAGGGCGCTTCGCTCAGAGATCTAAATAATATCGTCATCGTGTCTCTGTAATAATCATATCCAAGGACTTACGCAAAGTACGTCGATCTCGTGGGATAGACTGTCAAAATCTTGGTGCAACCGAATAATCTCGGCTTGGACACTTTTATATTCCGACTCGGCAACCTGCAGATTCTTCTCCCAGTCGCTATCAGACTACGGTGAGATACATTAGCGATTGTTGAAAAAGTGTACACATACCGACGCGCTGTAACCAGATCATTGGAGGGGAACAACATGCGACGTGGATCATTGGCTCTGACTCTCGATAGATTGATGGACGAGCCACCTCCCTCCCTAATTCGCCCACGGTGAGTGCAGGATGGAATACATAACCAGTGGATACCTACGGATATCTGGTCACACGCATGTGGTCGGCTGTCCACGCGACACCACCCCCGCCAAGGCGTTTAAGAATATCGTCACCAGCTTTACGGTCTGTGGCAAGCAATGTCCTTTCAATATTGACCGAGTTGATCAGAACTCGAAGCACGTATGGATCGGAAACCTGTCTCAGCAAAGGTCATTGATATCATCATATTATCTGAAGGAACAACGCACATCGAGAGCACGCAGAACAGTGAGGACATCTTCACGGGGCTCACCAACCCTGTAGTCGAATAAATCTCTTTCCGAGATGATTATATTGACGTGATAGCTAGTAGATGGATCAGCATCGCAGGTGCAAGAACGGCAAATAAGCGGATATACTTCTTTGATTGATCAAGGATTTTTTTCAGCTGCAGCCGATCTCTGGCATCTGTACATGCAAAAGACATCATCAAGCCTCCCAGCTGCGCCCTCAATAGCTGCCCCCACTTCTGGTCCCTGAGTTTCACACACAAGCCAAGTGGTCCAACGGGAGTGTCTCCATGCCAACGTGTCCTGCCTATAATTTGCAAGACGCCCTTGATATCAGTGCCATACGGAGCTAGGCTATTCTGCTCCTGTTCTTTGCACTTGTTGATCATCGTCTGACATTCAGTAATTCGCTCTTGGAGCTGGTGTTTCTTGCCTTCCGCGGCTATACCAGTTGACTTGACCTCGTCCCTTCTGTTGAGTTGATTGCGCTTCTGATCGATAACATCCTTGTTTCGACGATCTGCTTCTGCAACAGCTTCTTTTGCGACGTGGAGACGACTGTTGATTTCATCACGCTTTACTTGTGTATGAGCCTCCAGGCGGCGAGTCTCCTCCGTAATTTTCTTGTCGAAATCCTTGATAGACTTGTTCGTAGACGCCAGGTTAACATTCATCGTATTTTGGTCGTTCTAAGCGACTGTTAGCGATAACTCTAAAGGCTCCAAGATGACACTTACCCTAAAATCGTTGATTTGATTCTTATTGACTCGCATTTTCTCCTGAAGCTCATTACGTTTGGCGTTGAGATGATCAATGTTCCCAAGCCCAGAGTGTTCTTGTTCGTAACGCTCGACCTCTTGGGATGCAAGTCGGAACTGGGACTAACAGAGACGGAACGGATTGATTGTAGTGTAGCACTGGAAATGAAGGGGCGTACCTCCGCTGTCTGAACTTCAGCCTCGATTCGCTCCAGAAGGCGCCTGTCCTTGGCCAGGTCCTCAAACTTTGCCTCCATCTCCTAAACAGTCAAATTTGATGGCGTCACAATACCGGAAGAAATATCGGGAACTTGCCTCTTGTTTAGCACCTACATGTGCCCACGCGAGCTCTTTCTTGAGTTCGTCAGCCTTGAACCGTTGTTCACGGGCCTTTGAGGCTTCTTGAAAGCGTGCAGTGGCTTCCTTGAATGCTGCACGAAGATCTGGGAGGATCTGCTTCTTCTGATGAAGCAACCTTTTGGTTTGGTTGATATTGTCCAAGCAAGTGTCGTACTCCTCGCTGAGTTGGCTGAGTTGTGTCCCACGAAGGAAGAACTAACGGGCGATATTATAAATGAAGGTGTCAGGATGTCGCGAATCAATACAAACTTTATACTTGTCAGATGGATGAGAAGCATTCAGAAACTGTCGTGCAGCATCTGTAAATATGGATAAGTAGCCGATAGAACCTAGAGCGCAAGATCTTACCTTGAGTGAGAACATTCATAGGGTTGTCGACCTGTATGTTCATGTGGTCACAAATCGCAGCTAATTCGTCTCTCTTATTGGAGACGACGGCGCCGTCCTTGCTCATGATCTTCCACGAAGAAGAACCATCGCGGGTGAAAGATCGACGGATGACGATACTTCGTCCATATTCTTTAGGTTTGTAAGCTTCGTCACCGTGGTTCTTCAGGACGATAGTGACCTCCGCCTTGCTGCACAGGGGTAATTATGTAGGTGTAGGAAAAAGTAACGTACAACTTACTGCTGACCCTCACGAATGAACGATTTGAGTCCACTACCACGCCCAGTGGAGATGGATTTGCCGCCGAGAGCAATTGTGATGGCAGACAAAACGGCACTTTTCCCACCTGATGAAGGTCAAAAGTCAGGAGGTGCCAAAAAGCTCAGGGCATCGCATTCAACTTACTTCCATTATGTCCTTGGAATGTAGGTCAGGGATCGTCATGAGTCCAGACTAGTGAGTGGCTTACCAATAATGAAATTGACCTGGGGACCGAATGTGAAGGTCAAGTGGGGATGGCACATGAACTGCTTCATTTCCACAGACTCTATGATGCCATGCTCCGCAATGTTCTTAACAAGAACGTGTTGAGCGCGTGCCAACAACATACGTCAAACCACGTACCCCAATGGTGCTACGACGCTGTTCGAGCTTATGGCGGATTGCCTCGCCATGATCTTCCTCGAACCTTTTTTCTGCTTCTTCATCTGGCTGCCCATCGTGGTGAAGGTCTTCTTCCTCGTCCTCCTCGTCACTGTCATGTTCTTGGGCCGTGGACTTCCCTTTGCCGTTGATAACAGGCTTCCTTTCGCGTGGCGGGGACGAGGCGGGGATCAGAGCGAGCTCGTCATCGTCTTCCGTTCTGGCACGCTTGGATGCTTGCGAGGATTCGGGAAGCTCGTCGTCGCTGTCGACAACGTTCCTTCGCTTGGGCATGTTGATGTCCTACTTAATGGTAGTAGGGAAGAGAGAGATGTAGAAAAGCGCACGCGACGCGACGCGCCAGTGAACATCAACAAAGGCAAACACTTTACATGAGATCCAATTTGCAAAACTAATGGCATGCATACATTCAACGGATAGGAAACTACCGGCAACTTCATATTCGAGCCTGTTGTTCTACTTCCCCAACCAAAGTGTAATTCCGTCACGAAGCTGTGCAATTTCTCCGCGATACAGGCCACTTGCAATGAGATCATCGATTGTAGCGAAGCGAAGGGCATGGGTCGAGTTGTATCCTTGATCAACGAGCTTCTCTTTGAGCGGTTTTGACAAACCATATGCAGCACAAAAGTCCTCTATCGCCATCCGTTCTCCAATTGAGCTAAGCTGGTCCGGTGAAAATAGTGTTCCCTGCGTTGCCAATGTCGTGGCGGATGAGTTAGCTTGCCTGGGCACTTCAAGATTCAACGGTTGACCAGGCGGTAGTGTGCGTAATACTTGGATCATTTGCACAAGAAGTTCTGGAAGGATATTGGGATGGTTGGTGAAAGTGCCGGTAGCAGTCGGAGTCGCTGCAATGGGGATATCGTTGAAATACTCTGGTTGTAGTTTCTTGAAACCACTTTGCATGAGAACATTGTGAGAGATGGGTTTATACGATAGATGATCACGTAAAAAGTAGAAAACCCACACTTGATCAGCTTCTGCCTGTGTCGGACGTAAAGCTCTCGAAGACTCGATTGCCGACTGCCTCCCAGGGCTGCAAAGAAATTCCTTCGGGGGTCTTTCGAAAGGTGAGGAGAATTCAAGATTATTTCGTGCCTCACTCACTCAGGATATGACGTCCGCGTCTTGACGGATGTCGAGGAACAGGGCGTAGTAGATCGAGCTGGCATTGACGGTCCGTCTGCAATGCTTTCGTTGAGAGCTCCTTTGCCCCTTCCGGACGCTGTCTGTTCGAACATTTCGGCACATCGAGTGACGAACTCCCAGAGGGCTCCGCCCTGGGTTTGCCTGTGAAAATTAGATCAGGCTGCAACATAAGATGAAGTGTTCGCTGACCCTATGGTCTGCACAACAGATCCTGCAAACAATTTTTTGATTGCGGCGACAAATTGCCGGTAGCTTGTGGCGGAAAAGCCCCGTAAAGTTGAGAAGAGGAATGTCAAATTTCCGTCGCCGCGGGCAGCACCTGCAATGCGAATGCCAGACATTTTAGCAAAGCAACGAAGAACCTCGACTAAATGAATACATACCTCCCTTGAATCCCTTGTATTTGAGTTCAGTTTCGTTCCACTTGTCCGTCCGTTCAGTAGTAAACTGAACCACCACATTGTTCTTCAAAGGGTCATCCGAATCACTCACAATCTAAGAGGAGGTATTACCGCTCCAAATCAAGAAGAGAGACAGGAACATATTACCTTCACCGAACGGACAACTTCCTTGGGCTTAAATACAATATGTTCCGGAGGTTGACCCCATGATACCATGATTCGTTGCTCAGCACCTTCGAAGCTTAACTTGGCGGGTGCGGCTTCGGAATGACGAAAAAGGTGGTGACCCAAACACCAGGCCCTCAGTGGTAGAACGTGCGTCTTTTCCAGCTCGCGTGTAGAGTTCAGGAACTTGGATGAGGAAGTTCCAACACCATGAAAGATGTCTGTGCCCTTTGGCTTGCCAATCACATACTAAAAGGAACGCCTTGAGATAGGGATATGCATCTAGTCGCCCTGCGCTTACCGAATCCTTGTTTTTCTCACTAGCAATAATCATTTCCATTCCTTTCCACAGATCCATACATTCCAGCATCGTTTCGATGGGGTACTGTGTGGCTGGTGGAGCGGGTGCAGAGCGATGATCAAAGTGCGCTGTACGATCATGCACGATGTCCTTGGATATCGCTATTGACTCCGTCGCGTTAGACCGCCGAATCGTATTTGGAGAGTGGAACTGCTCGATGTCTCCATCCTCTTCCGAACCTTCCACAACTATGTGGGACTCTTCAGCGCGACCCTTCCCTTTACTCGAGGTAGTCACCCTATATCATGTGAGATGAGTGTCGAAGGTATGGATAGGCTTCGAGGAACGCAACCATAATGGGTCCGGAGAGGACGATGTGGCAGCACCGGGGATGCGCCCTTCGAGATCATCAGAGGTCATTTCAAGATCGATAACGTCAGGAACGCTTTGGACGGTATTGCTGCGAACGTTGGTCGAGCGTGGTTCGATCACTTGGATGTCGAAATTGCGCGTGGTTGCAGAAGCAGATTCCGTAACATTCCGTGAGGAAGCATTATTGTCAAACTTTTGACGCTTGGGCGCACGCAAGTCAGCGCTTAGGCTGGATCCGTTGGGAGGCTTAGCCAGGACTGCCAGTCTAACATTGGGGTTACCTGGGGCACGACTTTTACACGAATCGGGTTTGTTTCTGGCCCGAGAGTACGGATTATCGTTGCCACGAATAGGCCGTTGTGTCTGCTAACGAACACGAGTGAGACAGTGAGTTGGACGGGGACAGGAATTTCTCACTCCTGTGAGAAACATCCCTATGATGGTCGTGGCCCTTGAACAAACCGGCCACGTGATGTGATCGACAACAAATATCGTTGTCACACCAACTTAACTTCAGGCTGGATCTTTCTTCTCTCGCCCACTGTTTTCCTTCCTCGAGTCGTGTCCAGGCTCTCGCTGCCTCGGAAAACTTCAGTTTGACGAGGCTTCCACTCGCTTGATACCCCCCGTCCTTCCTGAAAACTTGGAAATTACAACACACTATTCAGATACCCCCCACAGTCTAGCAGAGTTCGAAAACCAGCAGAGCAGGATCCGAACATGTAGGTCGACGAGTACTCTATTTGAAACCGCTCGCTTACCTCAATATGAAAGGTACGATAGAGCAATACCCCAACCTAGCCTTAGAGCCGTCGTCCCTGGTCATATAACTGGCGGTCAGTTCCGTCCCGCCAACGCAATTCCCCTGGCGGCTCCTCGACCCGGGTATCCTGCGCCCGTTGCCAATCTCAAATTACCGAGTCCCTCGCCTTCAATTTCTCCGAATGGTCAATCACCGGAACCACCGCAGATGGGGCAGGTCCCTCAGACTCTTCAGGTCACCCGTCCACAGGTCGACGCGGGCGCTCCGCGTATGCCCCAGCCAATCTACCAGACAGCTTCTCGTAGACCGTCTGTGCCCAACGCCCCTCACCCCCTCCAACCGCCCATAACTCCCATTACACCTGTTTTTGCTCGTCCCTCAAAGTCACCTCCGGAAGTCAAATATTCAGAAACCATCATCCGTGGATGCTCCGAGGATAATTTATTGCCAAAACGTGGCGAACGTGGCGATGATTTTTGGAGGAGATTCAGCATGGTTGCTAAAGAAGAGAAGAAACCCAGGTACCCAATCACCTCGTCGTGAGGTTGCTGTAAATTAAATGTACCCCCTAGCTCCTGGTTAACTAAGACCCAGGGTGGAAATAGCCGTCTCTCACGATGGGTCTGGGTGATCGGCATGATGTTATTTATCGTGAGTACTTTCCCGTCAATCTTGCACTGGGTTCCTAATATTCTTCAGGGCGCTGGAGCTGGAATTGGCCTTTGGTATTATCTCTCACACACCACTCCGTCCCATCAACAGCCCACTGCTGTTGGTGGCAGCGCAGACGAAACTAACAGTCAGGCTTCCCCGAACTCGGGCGATCAAGCGTCTTCCTCCTCTCCTTATGTTACACCTACCTACACCCTGGCGCGTCGTGCAATTTTGGATCCTACGCCAGCGCCATATGGATTTATTCATTTGCCGCCTGAAGACACAGTACAAACAGTTCGTTCAAGGCATAGCAAGAAACACCAGCTTCTCAACTTCTGATATCCCTACTACTAGACCGGACACCTAGGCATTTTGCCGTCCCCATTCGCACTATGTTCGTCGGCCACTGTCACTGCATGCAACGTTGCGTTCTTTTTCCACGATTCTTCGGCTTGATTCGACCCTCCGACCTTTGGAACAACGTCTACCTGGACGAGTATCCTGTCCTCTCGTTTAATCATCATCACACCGGATGGACTGTATTTACCCTGCATTTGATTCAGTCCTTGTTGGTTACACCAGTATATCCTGGCATTTTCAAACTCTGGTTACGTTACTCCTGTCTCTTTCCCTCTCGGTCTTGGGTCCACCACCACCTTCACGGGTACCCTCGACCTCGAGACTTGCACAGTACGAGACTAACTCTCTTGATTTAACTCTTGAAGTGCTTTCCCATGCTACGATTGCTTTTTACTTACCTTGGCATTTGTTTTCATTCTAGGTAGTAGGCAAAGTACCCACCGTCCTCAGGGAGGGTATCCACACTCCGAAATGAAAGCTCGATGCTTGTATCATTTGTTGAAGGAGGGGACGAGGGATTTATGCCCCCCGAATCAATGCATCCTCTTTAGCCCAGCTAGAACGCGATATGGCGTGCGCGAAATTTCCCCCGAGTCTGACGCGGACGCGGTACAGATACTAGAACTGCCCTATGCATACTAGCTCTGGGGCCCGGGGAAGCATCCTCGCACCCTCCCAGCCCTGCCTGCATACAACTTTGAATGCAACATCGATCGATGCTATCGTGATCCAAGTCTCACTTACAGTCTGTCAAAGCCTGAGCCCAGATAACAACATCAATCCATTAACCTAGAGTAGATACAGTACATGTTCATTTACATTAACAACTTGAAGGGAAGGGCACACTGACATCGAGTAGACCAAAATTTTTTGAGTCCTTGATCTATACTTTCGAGCTAAAGTTGCCTCCATCCCCTGCCCGGGCGTCTACAGCCTTTATTACCAGTGAAATACACTACTAGGATTTGTAGGCTAGTTGCAGCAAAAATGTATGATCGTCGTGTGGCTAAACTATGCTCGTGCAATCAGCGAATGACGAAAGCGAAGACGGAAAAGTGATCGAAAGCCATGTAAGAATAAAGTGATGACATCATGCATTATCCATGCGTTATCCACGAAGCCTCGTGGCATGTTGTTTCTGTCTAGGACCTGAGGTTGCTTTGACTCTTGGAACGTCCTCCACGATGTCGACTTCGCCTTCAGACGACAGCGTCTCCACCTCCAGCACACCCGCACCCCTTCGCTTGTTCGCCTCTTCCTCTCGCACCTTTTCAGCCTTCCATTCTTTGGAAAGCTGCATGATCCGGGATCTCAGATTGTCCCGGAACTGTGCGATTTCGTGGTCCTGCCACATCTTCTTACGTTCGGAGCTTGGCATGGTACTTTTTGTCTGTCAGGGGTGTTGAAGCTTGTGACATAGCTAGCATGGATATCACTTACGGAGAGGATTTGTTCCAAGAATGCTGACGGGGCACGCATGAAAACGTTCACAAAATGAAGGAGGTATATTCCGCAATCCCAGGTATTTGGTTGAACGGGGACCTCGTATAAATGGGTGAGATGCCATGCATCTGATGAGGATTGGAAGAAAGATACCTGGACTTGTTTGCCGACTGCACTGCGCACTTCGTCGAAGCCACGCTTATCCTTTGCCTCAGCTGCAAGATAATCTTTGAGAACTTTGATGGCTTGAGGATGTCGAGTGCCAAGGGAATCGAGGGTAAAGATGTAAGTTCTAGCGAGATGATGTCGGAGAGTTAATCTGAATGCTGATTTCGGTTTGCTAGTGAGCGACGTACTGATGCAAATCCCCTCTCGAGGATTGTGGTACAGCTAGCATATCGTCCACTTCGGCTTCTTGCTGTTGATCCTCGACACTGTCATCGTTGTCCACTACGACGACCGGCTTCGCGACTTCCGAATCGGATTTAGATGCATAAAACTGACTGACAGGTATACCTGACGACGACTTTGATGTCGAACGTTCCAGTTTGTCAGGATTTTTGTGTCTCTGAACCGGAACATCGCTGGTGCCCGATATGTCCACGTCGACGTCCATGCCCCCCGGAGGATACAGCAACTGAACCTCGGAGGACGCAGCGGGAGATGACCGTGACTCAGCGGTGATAGAACAAGCTTTGTCGGAGGCCGTAATAGCAATATCAACCAGCTCTTCGTTTCCAATCGTGCTGGGTGTAGTCATACGTGTAACGTCCGCGGAAGACACGTCTGCATCAGGCTCTCCTTCAGTAATCTGGACTGTAGAACTCGATCCTTCTGGCAACACCTCCGTGGACTCAGAGATAGTTGCAGGATCTGTATTCGGTTCAGCATGTTCCTCTTGTTGCTTTTGTCTCCGTGTTTTTCGTGTGTTAGCAATCTGGCAAACCGGAAGAGGTGGTTCTAGGGTATGTCCAGGTTTGTATATGACAGCAAGGTACCAGTGGAGACTGACAGTAGCTGTGAGAAAACAATATGGGACCTGGGGGGGATATATACTTCTCGTTGATAGGAACAATGACATATTTTTTGTCAAAGAACGGGACTTTGGAAGTCCACTTTCGCACACTTTTATATCCGTCTCCTGGGCTGCAGAAATTATGAGTGGAAAACCACAAGAAGGGTTTCAACAAACTTCTTTTTGTTGTTGAGTTTCTTGTAGAAGAAGGAGCTAAAGACATGAATTTGGTCCGCCAATGCTGGGTCCTTGTCACGAAGCTCATTGAGCCAGAGCCTGCAAATTTCAGGATACTCAATTATCTTTCAGTAGGGAATACATACTTGAGACCAAATTCGATGAGGGTGTCATTGAGATACTCCTCTGGTTGTAGTCTCCTGAGATCACTCTGCATAACGCTGAGCGCTCCAATACCAGTTGGGGGATACATCAGAATACTGTGAAAGATATGATTATACGACAGATGGTCGTATTGAAAAGTAAAAACCCACACTTCGTCGGGTTCTGCCTGTGCCGGAGGTGAAGCTTTCGAGGACCCGATTGCCGACTGCCTCGCAGAGCGCCGGTACGATTCCTTCGGGAGTCTTCCGCCGACAAAAGGTGAGCAGTGTTGAAAATTGGTTTTGTGTCTCACTCACTCAGGATATGACGTCCGCGTCTTGACGGATGTCGAGGAACAGGGCGTAGTAGATCGAGCTGGCATTGACGGTCCGTCTGCAATGCTTTCGTTGAGAGCTCCTTTGCCCCTTCCGGACGCTGTCTGTTCGAACATTTCGGCACATCGAGTGACGAACTCCCAGAGGGCTCCGCCCTGGGTTTGCCTGTGAAATTTAGATCAGGCTGCAACATAAGATGAAGTGTCCGCTGACCCTATGGTCTGCACAACAGATCCTGCAAACAATTTTTTGATTGCGGCGACAAATTGCCGGTAGCTTGTGGCGGAAAAGCCCCGTAAAGTTGAGAAGAGGAATGTCAAATTTCCGTCGCCGCGGGCAGCACCTGCAATGCGAATGCCAGACATTTTAGCAAAGCAACGAAGAACCTCGACTAAATGAATACATACCTCCCTTGAATCCCTTGTATTTGAGTTCAGTTTCGTTCCACTTGTCCGTCCGTTCAGTAGTAAACTGAACCACCACATTGTTCTTCAAAGGGTCATCCGAATCACTCACAATCTAAGAGGAGGTATTACCGCTCCAAATCAAGAAGAGAGACAGGAACATATTACCTTCACCGAACGGACAACCTCCTTGGGCTTAAATACAATATGTTCCGGAGGTTGACCCCATGATACCATGATTCGTTGTTCAGTACCTTCGAAGCTTAACTTGGCGGGTGCGGCTTCGGAATGACGAAAAAGGTGGTGACCCAAACACCAGGCCCTCAGTGGTAGAACGTGCGTCTTTTCCAGCTCGCGTGTAGAGTTCAGGAACTTGGATGAGGAAGTTCCAACACCATGAAAGATGTCTGTGCCCTTTGGCTTGCCAATCACATCCTAAAAGGAACGCCTTGAGATAGGGATATGCATCTAGTCGCCCTGTGCTTACCCCACCCTTGTTTTTCATCCTAGCAACAACCTTTCCGGTCATCAGATCGACAGATTTTAGCTCCTTTTCGATGGGGTACCGTATGGCTGCTGGAGCGGGTGCAGAGCGATGCTCAAAGTGCGCTGTACGATCATGCACGATATCTTTGGGTATCGCCATTGACTCCCTCGCGTTAGACCGCCGAATCGTATTTTCAGAGTGGAACTCCTCGATGTCTTCTTCCTCTTCCGAACCTTCCACCACGATGTGGGACTCTTCAGCGCGACCCTTCCCTTTACTCGATGTAGTTATCGGATATTCTGTGGGATGAGTTTGGAAGGCATGGATGGATTTGGAGAAGATGGACTTCGAGGGACCCAATATTAATGGATCCGGAGAAGACAGTTTGGCAGCACGGGGGATGCGCTCTCCGAGATCATCAGAGCTCACTTGAAGATCGATAACGTCAGGAACGCTTCGGACGGTATTGCTGCGAACGTTGGTCGAGCGTGGTTCGATCACTTGGACATCGACATCGCAAGTGTTTCTGTCCTGGCCATTCCATGTGGAAGCGCTATTCGACATTAGGGATGAGGAAGCATGATTGTCAAACTTTTGACGCTTC
This sequence comes from Leccinum uliginosum, assembly GCA_038091455.1. Classification (NCBI taxonomy): domain Eukaryota; kingdom Fungi; phylum Basidiomycota; class Agaricomycetes; order Boletales; family Boletaceae; genus Leccinum; species Leccinum uliginosum. The sequence goes on from JBBPOM010000040.1 coordinate 27,262, forward strand.
GGCGCACGGAAGTCAGCGCTTAGGCTGGATCCGTTGGGAGGCTTAGCCAGGAGTGTCTGTCTAACATTGGGGTTACCTGGGGCACGACCTTTACACGAATGGAGGTTGTTTATGGCCCGAGAGTACGGATTCTCGTTGCCACGAAAAGGCCGTTGGGTCTGCTCACGAACACAAGTGAGACTGTGAGTTGTGCGGGGAGAGGAATTTCTCACTCCACCGGTGGCTGGGGTTGGTATCACAGTCGGCTCTTTTTTCCAGCAAGGTCTGGAAGAAACGATGGGATGGATAGCCACAACAGGGACATGAGTCTGTACTTACTGCGAAGCAGTGTGAGAGGCATCCCTGAAGTTGGCTGGCCCACCCGTTGAGTTGTGTCCTATCATTGGGTTGCGCTTGTCAGGATCGAGCCCCCTCATCGAGCGCGTGGAATGATGCCCTTTATCGTGTCAGAAGACGTCAAAGTAAGCGCAGGGGTCACCACTTGGACGCGAGATGCGGTCAATACCAGCAGTGGCTGTGCTGGTTGGCCAAGTGTCACGCAAACCGACGTCAGTACTTCAGTCGTGGTACATACTAATGTACATGCTACGAGTACAAACATCCTCGCGACACCACGTTCATGTTTACATGGTATATTATTTATCTTCTCCGAGCATCTTCAACATGCGATAGAAATCCGCAACCAGGTACAAACTCCCTGTGACGACGACCAGCTGTTCTCCCGCATGGGCTGCTTGTCCAATCTCCGTCCATTCGAACGCGCTCTGCAACTGAACGTCGATGGGAAGATCATTCGGTGCAGCCCATAGGTCTTCATCTCCGAGATGAATTATCTCCTTGACGGTGTTTTGTATTTCCAAAGGTGGAACGCAAGTGACCCATGGCATCCCCTCAGGAGGAGTGAATCGCAGGGCCGCAAGCCGGACCTTGGTCATGGGATTCTCACAGACATGAGGTAAAAACATTGGAGACAGGGTGTCGAGAGGCGTTTTGGGGGGTGAATTAGAGAGCCCGACAATATAGGTTATATGCAATATTGACCCTGGCTTAAGCTGAGCAGTGAGGTCGGAGATGTAAGAAGCGAGCATTTCCGCGGAAGCAGTGTTGTGAGCTCCATCCACCAGAACGACCGACGGATCAAGGGCAGAATCTATCGTCACGGGACGCGGTAATGTATGGAAGGTGAGCCTGCCAGGCCAAGAAGTGCCTTCTATGCCTGCACAAATAGTCTCGGGTGTGATCCGGCGGAAAAGGTTTCCAAGAGTTGTCCGGGATCCGGACGTGAGTGCCAGTGTGGTCAAGGTAGAGATGGCGGTTAAGGAAAGTGCCAGATTATCGAGCTGATGACTGCCATGCAATGGAAGTTTGGCGTGGATCGGAGAAGGGAACGAGGCGGAACGAAACTCGATGGATTGCGCTTGAGGTTGAATGAAGGGTCGGACTGAGGGGGAGAAGTGGTACTCCTGCAGGTCGTCGAGATGCCATGGCAAGACGGGCAAGCTAAGGATGAATTGGCCGCGAATCTGTGGACTCTCGACGACCCGTCTGGCGCAGATCTCGACGATCGGGTCCTTCTGTGCGCCCAAGACAAAGGGCTTTCCTGGCCTTGCAATCCCGGCTTTGTGTTCCGTAATGGACTCGATTGTGTCTCCGAGAAACTTCTGATGGTCCAGGCCTACTGCACTGAGAACGGACACCATGATGCAGTCGTCTGGAATGACGTTCGTGGCATCGTCTCGACCGCCCATTCCGACCTCGAGCACAACTATGTCAACTTTTGCAGCCTCGAATATCTGAAGTGCTGTGAGGGTCAACAACTCGAAGGGTGTGACGCCGGTGCTAAGCTCCTGATCTGCAGCGATGACGAGACTGCGTGCATGGTCATAGACGGACGGTGACACGGGATGGCCGTCAATAAGGATGGAATCGTGAACGGAAACGAGATGCGGGCTGTTGAATTTGCCAACGGAGAGCCCAGAGGCACGAAGAATGGACGCGACGAGGCTCGTAATGCTGCCCTTGCCGTTCGTTCCTGCAACGTGGATGGTGGGTCTATTGAAAGGGTCTAGCCAAGATGCAAGTCGCCTGACCCTCTCCAATCCCAGCTGAATGGACATTTCACCGGTGACGTATAGAGTCGGAGAATGGTCGAAAGACAAAGGCAGTATATAACCACGATATTGCCTGAGGATACCAGTCCTTGCAAAATGTACGAAACAGAGATCCAAGTCAGTCTCTTAACGTCTTCTCTTTCCTTGATCCTATGCTTATGACCTTTGCAGGACGCAATCAAACAGCTCCAGGCAGGCTCCACCAGTGCCACCGCCGATTTGAAGGCCATAGCGCTTTCACCTACCTGTACCCCGGAGCAGTATAACTTGATTACATCGGCCATTTACGCTGTCCTGGATGACGCACATCTCCAGAATTCAAAGACGGGCACGGTCTTTCCTATGCAACAAGCCTTGTGTCTCGCGAGCTTGGCCTCCATCCTCGTAAAAGGATTTGCGTGTTCTGACGAGCCAAATTCCACCCTCACGACCCTCACGAGCCACTGGACCACCCTCCATTCGTGGATTCTATACCTCAAAAACGATTTTGTAGATCAAGAGAATGTCGACCTTTCATCACGCCTTCTCGCCTGGAGGTGCATTGCCGATTTCTTGGGAATATGTGACGATTTCTTCCTTCGTGATCTGTTTGATACAATCGTCTCGTCCCCGGGCATCGTTGCCACTCTTTTTTCCTTATGGCGCTTGGAAACCCGGGATAAAAGATTCGCTCTCTCAAACAATCCATCGACACATCCTATGTTTCATTTACCAGCAGTCCTGGATTCATGGATGTGCGCTTTTTCACATCGAGAAAGCTGGGACTGGTCGCAGATCCTCCTTCCTTTCGGCGGCGAGCCTGGTGACCTCGCTACCACCGCTTTGGAACACCTCCGACAAGATGTTGCACGCACGCCCATCAACCTTGACCTCATCATATGGGACATCCACATAATCACGACGCTTTCTGTCAACGATACCATCCGCATGCCTCTTCTTAAGCAGCAGTCGATGACGCTGCTTACCTGTGTCATCAATACCATGGCGCACCAGTATCATGCTACCTCTGACCAACTCTCTCTCGTCGCCAAGTGTATATCTTACGCATATTGGTACATTCGCGCCTACGCGGAGTCGACCGAAGGGCTACCTTGGATCATCCAGCTTGTTGAGGCTGGCCTCTTGTCCGCCATGCTCTCCACGGAGCGATGGATCAAACACCTGAACGGTGAGGACAGCGAAGACTGGGAACCACTGTTTCTGTTGCTCGGCCAGATAATGCCCAAGTACTCCTTGTACAGCTCTGTTCTGAGGCCCATGGCCAAGCAACTGACGGCGATAGATGCGAGTGATTTACCTGGAAAACTCGATAAAAACGGTGCGCTATTCCACGTGTGGTCAACATTCGAGAGGGTCGTTCGGGATAGAGCAGGGCTCTACAAATCAGGCATAAAAAACGAGACGCATATCGAATCCTGTCAAAACACAAAGGTATGTATGTTGACCGCAGCCTTCCCGCTCGTCTGTATCATCCACACGCCCTGTCTTCCAGTGTGACAAGTCCGGACCTGTTGGGTCATTCAAGAGTTGCGCAGGGTGCCTCCACGTCCACTATTGCGGCAAAGAATGTCAGGTATACGATTGGAAGAACGGCGGCCATCAAAAGTATTGCCGTGACATTCAGGCCCGCCGTGCAGGTGAGCAAGCGAACCTCGTGGAATGCCTGGAAGCTGAACGCCACCGTCAGCTGGTCTCGTCTCGCGCCTCTCAAAACGCGACGTTCTATTTGTTGATAGGATTATCGCCCACGACCTCAACATCTTCCGGGATCGTATTCAAGGCGCTTCCATGACGATGAACTTCAATCCGGTAGTCATCGAGCTCGACTACACGCAGATTCCTATGCAAATCGACGTCGGGTCCATCCACACGGTACCCCCCGTGTACACGTGCCAATGCGACGCAGCAATAACCCAGAAATGGAACCATATGGTCGAGATCGCGCAAAAATCTACGTCAAAGAAGGTCCTCGTGCGTGCCCTGTTGCCAGGTGGCACGTCCGAACGGGTGAAACTTCAGTGTTTATCTCTCAAGCGGGTCCTTGGAGACGTAACTCCCGCGGTGGACGAGGATCCAACGTCGGAATTCGACGAAACGTTTGATCTGCTTTACTCGCGTGCCGGACAATCGTTTGGAGTGGTAGATGCCGCGTTCCCGAACGAGGCGATGAGGGTGATGAAGGAAAAGGCAGACATGCAGAAAAAAAAGGACTGATCGATCACCCTGATGGGTTATCGCATCCACCATTTCACCTTCTGGACGCTCCTGGACTCCATCCACCTCGCACCGAACGGTTTGCTTCAGGGGGATGCTCGTGCGCAGTGCAATTAAAAAAGGGCTCGTTCGGATAATACATATAACATGTCCAGAACGTTTCATAGATCTCGTTTTAACGTCGTTGCTGGCAATTGTCCGTTTACTTGATGTATCATACGAATACTTTGGCATGAACTGGATGATACTATGTATATATCGACTGAAAACCGAACCCTCGTGTGGAATTAATGAGCACAGAAAGTCTCAATGACGAATCGTCTAGGTCGTAAATGTTCTGGGTTGGGTGCGAAGAATGTTCAGTCGATAAATCGCGATAAATACGTGCTCGTACAGTATGCCAGTGAGAAATAACACGGTGCAGTGGTATAGGCATCGATGCCAATGAAGAGACGAGCAAAATGAAATAAAAATCAGGAACACGTATTGGACATCTTATTCAACGGGAACTGGTAACCGCCTTGGGCCCAAGTTGTTATGTTTGGATTGGTATAAGCGTTTAGATGTCTAGCAGGCCCTCGAGTTAGGTGGCACGCCCAAGCCAAGCAGGATATCACGTACGAGTTGATATATGACGCAGTTGGGTGAGCCGGTGGGTCACACGTCAATGCGTTTTGTAGCCCTTGGCGTTGATACAAGCGAACGTAGTCAACATACATTGTGCTAGGGAATTGGAGGGCTTTGAAATCCGGAGCCTGGAAGGAGGCTGGTCAAAAAGATAGTCAGCATTTCTTTCATCCTGGCACTCGGGTTTTTTCTTACGAGACATGCCCAAGTTCAAGATGATGAACTACAAAAAAGTCAGTCTAGAAAGTTGCATCGCAAACCACGATACTGACCATCGGTTCCTCAGGAATAAGTCTGGCGCTGATCTGCGTGGTTGAATCGGCCCCCATGGACGCCGATGTTACTTTCCACGTTTGAGCGCTTTCGCTGTACCACGTGATATATCCAGATGCCCGATTATCGGGGTTCGACCAGTACTCGAATCCATATGTAGCGTAATTTTGTCCGTTATAGTTTTGGCTATCGACGGTTGTTAGTGCGGATACTGCTTGTTGATACACGGCGCCTTTGTATGTGTTCAAAACGGTGATAGTCGAATCGTTGATGGTGGTCGCCGGGGATGCATTGTTGAACTGATATTGGTAGTTGTAAGGCGCAATTTGAAGACTCTGAGAGACTTGGCCTTGAAAAGGGGACGTAGAAACATCGATTTCGGCCTCCAAGATGTCGATTTCTGGGACACCGCGACCGACAAATCCGTTGCCCCTCGTTGGGCCGGGATGGTCCTGACCGGGGCATGTACATGCAGAAAGCCGCTGGCCGGGCTGGTAGCTCAGCGGGCCACCATTTGGACCACTTGTGGCAGCTGCAGCCGGATTACCGTCGTAAGTTTGGTTGGGGAGCGTTCCCAAGTCGCAACTGTCATAGCTGAACGGCCATGTGCCTATATATAGAGACGATGAACTCGCAATGATGGCACGGATGAGACAAAGCACATACCTTCCGTCGTTCCACCATATCCGGGACGTCCCTAACCACCTGGTAAGATTTGACGGTAGGTCAATCTGAACGAAGCAAACGTACCAAATTGCCCATAGTCCATGCACCTGTTTCAGGTAAGAGACTAACAGGACAGGCGGTTAACAAGGCACTTACCAGGCCAGAACCCTGGAGACTGAGATGATCCTGGAAGACTGAGGCTAACTTCGAGGTACCCGGTGGTGAAGCACAGCTTATTCCATGAAGTTAGCATACCTTGACGATAATGTGAGTAACGGGCGAAATTTCTACGAGTAAACCACGTGCCGCTCATAAAGTTCAAATTGTTGATTGGCCGTTCGGTAATCGTAATTACTAGCTGTCCGTTTCGCGTTGTTATCGCCTTCACAGACCAGTCAAAAATTAGTATGACGCTCTGTCAGGATGTCGACGTACCTGTGGATCATACCATTCCGAGTCACCTGTGGACCTGAGCATACACCCGCGTGAGCGCCCGGGGCACCTTTTCGCTCGTTGGTCGACCAACTCACCAGTAGTGTAGATTCTCTGCTTCCCAAAATGGATCGTCGCCAGGCCAGAAAGTTCGACCGTCCGTGTTGAATTCATCGCTAAACACGAGGTCGTATGTGAGACCATCGCTACCAACCCGATGTTGTGCGGAAGAGGGGGTGTCGGGATCGATGAGTGTGGGCAAGCCGGGGAGGGTTGGTACTTGGCCAGTATAATTAATGCCACCGAGGTTGTACCCGGACGCTGCGCTCCTGGGCGTCGAGTAATAATGGATGATAGGATATCCGGCGAATAGTGTGATCATTCCAAACACGAGGACAAAGAGCGCTGAAAAATTTGCCCATCCTCGGGCCGAAAAAAGGGTGAAAGAACTGTTGAGCGCTGCATCCTGCACGGGATCGGGGTTGTGGAGGACGTCGTCTAGATCTGGATCCTTTATATCCCACATATACGGAGGCACCGATGAGGAGTTTGCTGTAACTGCACTTGGCATTTTCTCTGCACCAGCCAAGGAGGAAGCTTCCGAGGGTGCGGCACTAAACCTAGAGTGCTGCTGAAAAGCGGGATCTCGCGCGTTTGAGGGATTGTACTACAAGAAGCGTGAGTGAAGGCGAGACAGGAAAATTGATGAAGCTAAACAAACCGAGTATGGACCATAACCACCACCAATCGCACCGGTGGCGACACCCTGGGCTATTGCGCCCCTGCCAGGCTGTAGCTGGCTGCCGACTGATGGAGAGCGTGCGGCGGGGCGGGGGGCTGACTGTGAGGCGAGCATGTGTGGTGGTTGAGGGCTCTGTGGTACGGCGTAATAGTGGTCCTGAGCGCTCTGACCTGGCTTGCGCTGCATGGTTTGTTGAGTACTGAGGGGAGGACGACAAAGAGTATGTTGGCCGCGCAGTTATTACTCCAAACTTGGACTGAGACGGACCCTCCCACGGCACATTGACAGCACGTTGAATTCCTCGACTTGGACTCAAAGGCTATACTAACACTAGGCTACATGTTCATCCGACAGACCGTTCCACCGCCGCTCCTTCCATCAAACACGAAAAAGTTGGCAATTGGCGCTTCTCGCGCAGCCAGCGCCTTCAAAATGTCCTGAGCCAGCATCCCACCGACCACGGCACATACCGGCGAAAATTCGTGAGAGGCCGCCGTGGACAGCGTTCTGCAAAGACCTCTTTAGCACCACAGCGCACCAATGCACCACGCACTCACTCAATCAGGTCCCGTGGCATGGTATCAAGCACTTGCTTGTTTACTTCGGATGCCTCCAACAGCGAATTAGCTATCGATAAAAGCTCTGGAGCCGCCTCCAAGCTCTCCGGAAGTCGTTCAGCGTGGGTGTGCTGATACTCCCAGACGGCTGCGTTATATGTTACACGTCAACCTGCGGTGGGAACGACGCCCAATTCAACCCACCCAGTATCGCATGTAAGCCGGTCGGATTAAGCTCCTTCGTCTGTCTCCTCGTCAAAGCAGACCATTGATGGCGCAAGGCCATGTGCAAAGGCGAGTACACTGCGCTGGCTTTCACATTGCGAGGTGCGTCACTCGGAGCAGACCGATCACTATAAACAGCGAGGGTCCATTTTAGCCCAAGGACAAAAGCCGAGATACACTCACGGGGAAATGTAATCGTGCTTGAGTAGATCACAAAAAATGTACCCCATGAGACCAAAAGTTCCGCCGGCGTAAAACGGTTTCCCGAGGCGCCTGCAGACTTCGTTGATATGGATCTATAGCCAGTCAGCACGGCGAAGACCATTTCACGAGCGCGTGACACATCTCACCAGACCTTCCCGATCCCAATCGGTCACGCAAACGAGGTCAACGCTCCTCATCAACGCCTCTAGTGACTCCCCCTCTTTCACCACGTCGTGACTTAGCGCTTGTATAGTGACAAGCGGATTGAGAATTTCTATCCGGGCCTTGGCGGCATCCACTTTCTGTCGAATAAAAACTCTATCGGTCAGCTTGATGTGCCCTGAGAGAAAGTAGAGGCACCTTTTTCCCGACATCATCATCTCGAAAAAAGAAACCTGTCCCGAGATCCTCTTCGGTCACATTGTCCGTGTCAGCAATAACGAGTCTTCCAATTCCGGCAAGGACAATGTTCTTGATAGCTTCGGTTGCAGTGCCTCGTAACCGCAAAACTAGAATAGTCGCGTTTCGCATGCTGCGTCCCTCGCGGTCAGTATTTAGCCTCTAGTGCATGCAAGAATGATGGATTTCACCGTTGCTGAGCTTCGAGGCCCCATAGGCGTATTTGGCGATCGTAGACAGCAGCTTCGTCTGCGGCAGACGAATGGATGAGGTGTAGGAAACGCCGGTCTCAGTATACGATTCATACCAACAAGTGCATGTAGACTTACCCTCTGTAATCTGGACAGGATTTATTTTGGTGCTACCTTCTGTCGACATGTCGGAAAGTTGTGTTTGGGTGAGTCACCTGAGGCGGACGGGCTCAGAAAATTGGTTGTGGCGACCCGGTAACCGACCCGAGAACGTACGCGACGCCACAGCGAGCTCCGGCACGACGATACGCGGTGACATGAGGTGTCCGTGACAGCATCATCATGGGGCCGTGGCACGACGCGACACTCGCCGAGTCTCGACCGCACTGGGACCACTGCATGACATATTGACACGGCGGCGCAACGATGGGTGCCCACGCGCACGATGACCCACATGTCGCCCTCGTTTGCCCTCTCACCCACACACCACACCCGCACGATTGACAGACGCGACGCGACGGAACGATGCAGAATGTCCGTCTCGTTCACCCCACCTCGCCAATGACAACGCGACGAGATGATGTGTTTCAACGTCACTGATCGCCCTAACATGACAATGAAAAGATGGGACGCATCAATGCATCATTATCATTGGTCGCGTCGCCCTTGCGCTGCTGCAAGTCACTGATCATCGATCATCGGTAAGTCTCATTCTAATTACTAACGGATAGCGGAAACGCAGAAGTGTGAAACTCATATAACTTATTCGTTGTGTACTACACATTTTGTTATTTCTCGAAACATGTCTCGTGTATAGTTGAAAGTAGAACTTGAACAACCCACTCCGACAGTGAAATGGCAGTCCATGAAGGGATCTGCAACACTGATTTACTTTGATTTCGTAGTAAGCACTTCATCTCCTGGAAGACTGAAAGCCCATGATGTGAACTTCAATGCTTCCTTGCATTCGTGAATCGTGAACTGGCCTGTAATACAGTAGTTGCCAGTGGATGGTGAGAGTGCAGGTCCTCTGTAAATGCAAAGACCAAGAGCACTATCCAATCATCATCAACCTCAGCTGGAATACAATTGAAGAGGAGACCATGGAAGCGGATGCTGTGTCTTCTGTGATACATCGAGGGCGAGCGAAGGTAGGTGTGGTGACAGTTGCGAGCAAGAACGGCTGACGGCGACTGCCGCCATGTGACCCAACTCGCGGGCAAGTACGGTGTGCGGTTGGTGTGCGGTGTGCTGCGTGTGCGTTGTACGGTGTGTATAGTGTGTGGTGTACTGTGGAATGTGTGTGCACGCAGTGGTACACTGGGGCACGTATTGAAAACACACTGTGATGTGTTGGTAATATGTTCTTCTGTGCCATAGTAGCGTCTCCAACAAGGATGTTCTCTGGTTTTGGTTTTATATTAGTGTATAAAGTTTTGAGAGTGGACGGCCTCGAGACGAGCAAGCTGTTGATGACAAGAAAAAGAAATAGTTGACACAGGAAACCTGAAAAGAGAACGGAACATACCAGCTGACAAGCGATCATTGCTACCATTTTCTGAGAAAATATGCGGGCGATCATATTTTCTGAGAAAATGATCGCCCGCACAGCTTGAAAACACCCTCCAACGAAGGTCCAAGGGAGCTGAGCAAGAGTACCTTGCGTCCCGGTATGATAAGCGCATAGGTACGCATATGAGTTGTGTGTTGGCCTAATCGCATCACTGCCAGTGGTAGGTACCTACTACCGCTTAGTCCGAGGGAAAGGTCGATATGTCCGAATGCCAGTGTTTCCGGTTGTGATTGTGTATCCGATATGCTCGCCATGCAATACTTGTGCACTCATAAACATCATGATGCGCCCGCCTTCGTCCTCACCATTACCGTGTATGTGGTCGCCCAAAACGTCTGATTGAACGGAGAGTATCAGTACCCCAGGAATATGCAGTGGGAAAGGCGATAGAAAGTAAACATACAACCCACCTGACGTCGGTCACACCGACGACGACGCTCGCTGTCATCCTCTCGAACCTTGACCCCTCTGACGCGGTCCATCTTTCAGCTACTCAGAATGACAAAAATATGGTATTGCCGTCCTTGCGGGCTGCGAGGTGTTTCTCGACGACGCTCGCATTCATCCCCTCGCTCATCGTCTTGAGTAGGTGGTCGGCCCAAACGTCTGATTCAAAGGAGAGTGTCAGTACCCCATGGAAGGCCCGGGTGCCAGTGCATCTCATCTTCACTGACAATCCTCATGACAGGCCAATGGTGAAGCTTTGAAGGGCCTCGGGCCTGGCTCTTGCCAATCTGGAAAGGACAAGTGTTTACTGTATCAGTACACATTTATATGATATACAAGTTCCTCGCCGGATGCTGTCGGTTGATCAGTGCATCGGGGACAGTGCGAAGTCGCTCAGCAACAGTCGTGCGCCGCTGTCGGCGGATGGTCACTGGCCGCTGTCCTCGATGATGTGACGACGGGGCGATGCAGGGAGGGCGCCGAAGGCGAGCACGCAAGTGGTGCCAGTGGCCAGGGTGGGGCGAGGGCGAGCCAGGCCGCGACTGCGACTCGCCGGACCGCCACAGGCGGCGCCACGTTCCCGGTCGTGATCTCGGCGCGGCGTCTTGCATTGTCACTCAGGCTTGCAACACTTCGAACTTTTGCGAAACCGCAACGAATTGTGCGGAGCTGGGCTTGCAAGATCGTCCGAGTCACAGGATGAGCTATGGACCGAGGTGGCCGAACATGCCAACGTCCGCACTGTGGGAAGTAAAGGCATGACTAATCAGTGACTATGTCACTGCTCCCTCTCAGATTAGTAGCCACTGTCACTGATTTCGCTGTCACATGATTTCAGTGACAGGGTGACTGTCACTGATATTGAACGCATGCCGCTGATATTCATCACCCGCAGAAAGTGGCAATGATATTCATTGTCAAGCACTTGAATTCAGTGACATTTGATGTCACTGTTAAAAAGTGCATGCAACCAGTGGGCAGTGCAACTCAGTTGATTAAGCAGGAACCATAGATCAGAGAATCTGGACCGTGCACATCATTCCAATTTCCGCCATTCGACAAGAGTCACAGCTTAAGACAGAAAAAGGACCGGGGCATCCGGGGGCCCAGACACGAAGTATTGAATACTATAACTCCATAAGCCTCCAACACAGCATGTATGAGATTGTGAAAATCAAGGCAAGACCGAAAGAGATGAGTACCGGAAGCATGCGAAACTTGAGTCGACCACGTAGACTCGGATGCTGGGGCTGGAGGTGGTGTAGCAAGACGGTGACACAAAGAGAGGTGCACGACAAGTAGTAAGGTTGTGATATAGATTTGCTTATCATGATCACACCAACAAGGACGGGGGACACATGTAAGTAACGCTACCAGTACGCGTTGAGGAGGGTATGTATGTGAAGCGGTGTCGGTCGACGGAACGCCGAACGGAATTTTTCAAAGTCACACGGAACTATACATATATAATTAATTACATGATAAAATATGTGGACTTGTGGTTCAATGGTCTAACACGCTGTCGCGTTATCTACAGTATCATGAGTCACGATGCTAAAGGCCTTGTGTTCGACTCCCGCTTGTGTTACCTTTTGTGTTGATTTTTTCTTTTCGTTCACTCGATACCATTGACAAATGATATGTTTTTAATGGTCACGGACGTTTGAAAACATTGTATATGTCACTGATTTTTATTAGCGGATTTTGACAATCAGTGACAAGATTTGTCACTGATATTAATGTTGTCGTCACTGTTTTCCATTTGTTATGACACTACCTTTACGCGACTCAGACACCATTTAACAGCGATTTTACTTCCCACTGTGCCGCAAATATCCGGGTTTTGACATTGGTGTGGTGACGACGTGTAACAAACTTTACCCATCTTGAACCTCATGAACAAGCTTACTGCGTTATTCCAGAGGTATTGCGGGCCAACAGCATGATGCCATCACGAGAATCCGTTTCCTTGCCTCCAACTCGGATGAAACCACCGTATCATCAGTTTGACCTATACGTGATATCATTCGATCTATTCATATCCCTGATTCAGATGGCCTGTCGGCTTCTCATTTCTTAAAGTCAGTAGGTGGATGTTCCACCGCCAGTCCTTATCTCTCTTGAATGCGATTCATAACGATAACCATATTTGCAGTCACCAGCCGACTTGTTGCTCTGGCCATTGCGGGGCCTATACCAAACTGGAAGGCGAGTGGCATAGCCATATCACTCGCCAGACACTCTTCCTCTCTGCCTTCCAACAAGAGCATTGATCTCGATGCAATCGGCTCTCATGCTATGTCAGTCAGAGAGTACGTTGAATGAACCATTACATCTGGCCTGCTCAGACATTATTGTAGCAAGATCCTTCGTGGCCTAGACAATTACGAGATGAACATGGGGACAAAGCATCCTTTCGCACTGAAACGGAGCGAGTCCAGACTCGGAAGGCGTGGCACTGGCATCCCACTGACCATTAGCCCTCATCGAGCTGACTTTTGGACGGGCGAGATTTCGATTGGCACTCCTCCCAAGATAATGAAGGGTAAATGCTCTTATACCATTCTGATATATGTTTAGCCTGATCTTCATCACAGTCCAGATTGACACTGGTTCGGCGTATGTACTTTCTTTTAGTTCATACAGTTGGTTTTACTCAACTCAACGCAGCGATACGTGGGTGCTACAGACTGGCTGTAATGGGATTTCCGCAGATCGCGACCTCTGGGATCCCCGTTTATCCGCAACTTCTGAGGCTTACGGTGGTCCGCCATTTCGGCTCTCATATGATGATGCCACCATCGTCGAAGGGGATCTATATACTGATAATGTAACCATCGCTGGATTCACTGTATGTCTTGTATCGCTTATGCGCATCACCACTGAATTCTGACACCAAGCTAGGCAAACCCTCAGACATTTGGTTCTGTAACATCGTACACTTCTCCGGTGGAGGAAAATGGATATTTAGACGGTATAATGGGATTGGCCTTCCCTTACATCTCGGCAAGTGGTGTTGAATCGCTGTTTGGATCGCTTGTCGGACAAAATAGGCTACCGAATCCGGTATTCTCATTGAAACTCACTGCTCATTCTGGGGCAGAATTGTACATCGGTGGAACAAACAGGGAGCTGTACACTGGTGACATCACTTATACACGCGTAACAACTCCTGTGAGTTGAAATAGTAGATTGGTGTGGATGTCGCTGACATTGGCATTCATGTAGGGATTCTGGGAGGTGTCCATGGACGATGTCAGTGTACACGGTCGTAAAATCCTCGAACATTTTTCTGTTATTTTTGACACTGGTTCAACCTTCATCTTCGGAGATTGGGATCGGGTTTCAGAACTCTACAACGCCATTGGCGGTACCCTTAGGGAAATGCGTGAAAACCTTGGTTACTTTGAATGTGAGTTCGGGATTGCGTTCGGCATCTTGTTTTCATCTACAGTTTTCAGTACCTTGCGACTCTTTTCCAACGCTGGTCTTTACAATAAATGGCACGCCATTTCATATCTTTCCCTCAGCTCTCAATCTTGGACCAATGGAGGAGGGGTCTCCTAATTGTGTATGCGCTATTCTCGGCGATCACTCGCATATTTCCAGAGGTGAGATTTCATAGCCTATCGCTTCCTGAACTCCTCTTTGCGGCGCTAGATAAACTCGTTCTTACTATATGGCCTAGAATATTGGATCTTTGGGCTGGTTTTCCTGGAGAACTTCTACACCGTGTTCGATCACGGTAACTTACGGGTCGGGTTTGCGCAGCTCGCTTGAAATCATCGTGAATGTTCCCACGGGTGACCGGGTACACTGTATGTTTTATCTCTTCGACTCCCTGCCACGTGCACTCTCTTCCAAGATGTAGTTGTTTGTACAGTGATACAATCGATATATATTTTCTTTGACCTTAGGCTTGTCTCCTCAATGGACTCAATGGCGGGCTCCCGGTTGATTCTACGCGTTCGCACGCTCCATGTTGTCGGGGAGGCTGAATGTCAGTACGGGCACGACCACCACTGCGACATCGCGGCACCATGTCTACAGGCACTCTGACTACGAACCAAAGTTTGACCACGCACTGACGAAATTACAGCATTTGAGAGTACCAATAGTATGAATTGACAGGCAGATTAGGATCACTGCAAAAGATAGGGGACTTGGCGCATGCGCGCCGCTACGATTGATACATAACTAGATGAATCCGAATCATGACTGTTAGCAAATCAGGATGCCCCATATCAAGGGCAAGCGTCGAGAGCCGTCACGCGCGATCGGAATAGTCAGTAGGTTCCTAAAACGCATTATGACACTTGCGATCATATGGACAGGTTTTACATTGAGTTGAATCAGATCCATGTGTTCTAAATTACTCTATCACCCACGTGTGTGTGTTCTGGCGCACGGTGAGGGTATATATGTAGTATCCATCCGAGTGCTCTTCAAAGCATGGCAACAAAACTGCCAAAATAACTGAGGCGCGCCTTAGCGTCACGGGGCCAGTTTTCAATTGGAAAAAGAACTTGCAGGTGGGGGCAAGAGCAGCACGAGCAACACAGTCGCATCGTCCGCCAACAACTACTCAGCCAGTTTCAATGCACAGCAAACTTGGATCTCATCCGCAACCGCGCGCCGATGCGATGAAAGACGAATCTAGTATGTGCGTGGAAGGAGGGTTGACAACGTCAGCGCATCATGTCTTGGGGGGAGAGGAGAAGAAAGCGACACTCACGGCAACGGTGCCATCACGGTCGTCAAACCCGCCAGCAACGCCGTTGCGCCGACCGTACCCAGCTTCGTGTACATGGCGCCCGCAAAGAGCGGGAACGCAGCGGCAAACGCAGATCGGAGCGCGCTGTTGCTCGCCATCGCCGAGGCCGCGATCGGGCGGTACGCGGTGACGAGGTACGTCCACGTGGACGTGAACACGAAATAGATCCCAGCACCGAACGGGGCCGAGGCGATGATGGGCGCGATCCAATAGACGTGGGCGTATGTCGTGAACGCAAGCCAGAAGAGGCCTATGGGAAGGGCGGGGAGTTACAATGAGTGTGGGCACGCCAACCAATGGATCAGGGAGAGGCAAAGGCGTACCGACGGGGACCAGGATAGCGCCAACCTGGCCCATGATGAGTCGTACCTCTGGCGGCGGCTTGTTGTCGTATTTGGCGGCTTCTCTGGCAAAGTGTCTGAGACTCCTCGTAAGAATTCGAGCTCCGTTGGAAAAGACAAAACAATGTCGTACTTGTTCCAAAATGGTTGCGTGAGGAGAGCAGAGACCATGCCGATGCCTATTCCAAGGAAGGCGAGACCAGTCATGTCGTAGCTGAAGTGATGGACATCTCCAAATATGACTGGATATGCTTGAAATGCGAGGTACAGGATACCCAGGAGCAGCGCATTCCTTGAACGAAGCAAAATTCGTCGGACGCCAAGGATCGAACAGGGTAGATAAACTGCCATACCATGCATCCAACAACAAGGCCATCCGATCAAAGAATATCAATTCTGTTGGTGGTTATCAGCGATTCTGAAAAACAGTGCGACAGAAAACGAAAGAGTGCTGCGGAACGTACGGAATGGTCGGCAGCAGCTGATCTTGATAGCACTTGCCAAGCTGCCTTGCACCTTGTCTAGGGGTGCGTAATAATTGGGATCTCTCGTAGTCCCGCGTAACCTGCAGAAGATTTAAGGAAATTGAACACTTGGGATAACGCGGACAACTACCTGACTGCCTTCTTCTTTAATATAACAGGAGCATACGTTTCCGGGACGAACTGGAGGCGTGATCCGATCTTCAACAAATCGCGACGAGCGGTGAAATGTATGTAAGATTTACCAGAAAGAGCAAAACGGTTTCGACAAAGATCCAACACAGCAAGAACCAGTAGGTCCATCTCCAAGACACGTTCTGTTGGGATCGAGCTCGAACAGCAGCATACCATATTGGATCCGACTTACTTGATTGATGAATCTGTGAGAACGAAAGCCAAAAGGTGCGTGAGACACCGAAAAAGCGTTGCATGTTGTAGTAATACATGCATACATACCCTGAAATCAAAGGTCCGATCACAGGACCAATGAAAGGCGAACTTGACTCGCCGCTCAGCCATTTTGCCTGATCAGATTCATTAAACTTACATGGTGTAGACAGCCATCGGACTACAAATTAGTGTAGGCGGACAGACGAAAACGTACGCGACTCACTTTGCCACGGTAGCGTCGGGAAACATGTCGCTAACGCTACCGCCGGCGACGCTCAGGAACGCAGAACCGCAGAATCCAGTGATAAGCCGGAAGACAAGAAACACGGCTATGTGGTGTTCAATAGGAGAATTACGAGATGAAAACTCAGGGCGTGGCATACCAATGTTTGGAGCAAAGGCTACCGGAAAAGTAAGAAGGAAGAAGAGAACGTATGAGACCCGGTATAGTATACTTCGGCCTAAATCAAAGTCAATCGGACGCTCTCAGCAGGAGGATGTCGACGCACCATACACTTCGGATAAGGGACCGATAAGGAGAGGGCCGGCACCAAGCCCAGAGACATAGAGACTGATGGAAAGAATCGATACCTCATGCGATACATGAAATGTTTCAGAAGACCCCGTTTCTGCAAAGGAAGCCTAACATAGTCTGGTGAGGCAACGAGCTAGACCAGCAGGCGAAACACACGAACCACGGAGGACGCACAAGCGACGCAGAGGGCGGCCGAACTGATGACGACGACGGCAACCCAGCGCCTGAGAATGGATATGCACTGAGGATCGTCTTCGGGATCCAAGGTGACGAGATAAGGATCGATCTCCCCCTTACTGGGAGACTGAATGGCTTCGGGTGCGCCATTGACGGTGGGAGCGAGCGTCGACGATCTAGCAGACATGACCGGGAGCTACGGTGCCGACGGTCACTGGCGAGGGTGGTGGAAAGCCGTGCGACGTAGTGAGGTTTGGCAGCGCGAGTATTGCACGCGCCATTGACATGTGGATAATAATAACATGGGGCATGAGAGGAATGGGTTAAGAATGGACACAGAAGGATGCGGCGGCCGCTAGCTAGGACAGTCGGGCTTCATAGCGTACTCTGCTGGGATAATCAGCCTCTGCGAGTCGGCGACAGCGTAGTCTGGATATGCAGGTATGCGGTCGGAAGTAGCGTAGATAACCTCTCTGGTGTAATATTCAGCTCCGGCGGCCGCCCGACCTGTCAGCCATTCTTGAAGTTCCGGTTTGATATAGGCTTACCAATGCACGACAATAATATGTATCCGCAGATGAGGAGGAACCTCATGATCAAGCAATGGATCCGGAAACGAGGTGCGACGGGCACAACGTGGCAGGGCCGAGCGAGCTTGTGACAATAATTCGGATGGACCACGGACTGCGCAACGACCGCATCCTCGTCCGAGGTACTCCCCATGTGGGAAACGCACTGCAGTAGCTGGGTTCCGTGGAATCGCCTAGGCATGAAATTTTTACTTACGGACTCGGAGAGGCACAAAGGGACGTTCTGCACTGCTGACGTGTCTCCAGTACAGCCGCCGAGTCGACTGGACACGCTCGAGTCGGATAGCTGACAACGTTCAAGTCAGTCACCGCCCGGCTCAGAACTAGTCTTACTCGCTGAGCGACGAGTCGCGGAGGTCAAGTCACAGAGTCGGATCTTACCAGGTATACATGATACATATACTGTATGTCTCGTGACTCTTTCTCTGATCCCGTTCCCGTCCGGATCTTCTTTCGCAGGCATCATTCATCTTATTCGGTCCGCGGCATGACTTGTCATGACTAAGTAATGTCGTTGTAAGTCAAGAACCCTGATAGCGGACTTTGAAGGTCAGGAACTTGAAGGAGGCACTAGCTTGGTCATGGCGAGCCCCGGGGACCGGGGTGCATATCTCGAGGTCAGTGATCCATTCATCTCGTGGTCTGTTGGGTCGGTGTCCTAGGGCACAGCTGCCTGAGCGTAATAGCTCGCCGACTGGGCAGGACTTAATTGACTTTTCCCCTTTTTTTCAAACCCCATATGGATCTGACTTGCGGAATCGAAAAAACCGGCGAACAATCTGTCCCGACTGGTTGCGTCAACTTTTTTTTTCAATCAAGCTCTCAAGGCCGTGGCACCTATCCGGTGATCATACTTCCAGTCAACGCCCTCGCCGTCTTCTCATAAGATCACCGACAACCCACGATCGGACGATTGGGGCGGGCCCTTCAAAGGTAGTGACGTGTCTCAATCGAACTCCCCTTGTAGGTCCAACATGCGATGGATGGCCGCCGCCGATCAGACGAGTCCTATCGACTTTTTTTTTTTCGGATCCCAATAGATACTGATATTCTCAGTCGAGTCATACTCCCCAGCACTCAATGCTGTCGGCAGCTCTCTCAAATGGAAACTCTCCTTGCCATATGTCGACGTCTCGCAAGCTTTCCTCTATCCCGGCACATAGTGTACCTATCGTCTCCCGTACCGCAGCGGTGTCGTTGCGTCCGCCTTCCAGTTCCTCCTTGCAGCTCTGCCAACCTTGATCAGCAAACTTATTATGTCCGATCTTGCTCCTCACCTGAATGGCTTGACAGATGTCCGCATCAATGTCCGCCAAGGCGCCCGCCATAGGCCCATCCTTTTCCCATCTCAACCCGATCGTCGCCTTGACCACCGATGAGAGCAACTGAAGACCTTTAAAACCCATACCGGCGCCGTACAACGAGCGTGCCCGGGCGAGGACGTCTCCGAGCTCGGGCGTAGGAACGGTGTGTATGCCGTCTAGCCCCGTAGCGAATAGACCGTTAGTAGTTGCTATTCTCTTTGCGCTGGTCTGACAGAGTCGAGTGCGAGCTGCCTCCGTGAACGAAGCAGCGAGGTTGGGTGTGCCCGTCGCGAGCATACTCCGAGTGATAGCACGCAGACTGTTTGTGTCGAAGAGAAGATGTGAGTGCATGCGTCATTGTTCCGATGTCAATGAGATACTTGCTCCTCGATGGTGGCATTGGCGATCAGAGTGTCGACCTGCAGACGTGCGGCGATCTGGCTGGAATGAGGATAGACTAGGGACCTACCATGAGATTGCTGAAGAGGCGCCGAGGCGATATTCAACTTGAGGGACATGACAGCAGAGAGAGGAGGGACGTACACATGACCCAACGTCTTGCAGTTTGTATCTTGAGGGAGAGCCGTCAGAGTCTTGGGCGCGGGCATATTGGAAGAGGAGAGGCTCGGAGTACTTTCGAGGAGGGGCTATAAGAGGGTCAACGCAAACTCGGAGCCTGATTTATTTACTGTAACAGCAAGGTTGCAGTGCTGGTTGTTCGGGTTCGGATACTATCTAGTCGACGCCCTCTAAACGGCTTCTTCCCAAGTTCTTCCCGTCTGGATCTAGAATTGAAGTGGAATAAATAAAAACTATTTTTCGAGGTTGCCAAGTGAGTGTGGATCATTCCATTTGGACAGCCTTAACCGGCAGAAATTCTAGTTCGCCGACTCTGTCATGTAAGCGGTGTGTAGCCTTGAAATATCCCGCCCTGGATACCCTACGAACCAAGTACGAGAGAGAGGTACGGTTTTAAGCTGAGACCGATCTCCGAGTCGATTCGACAGACAGGCGCCTCCATTGCACAAAAGTTTAGGACGGAGTTTCATCAGAACCCATTAAAAGGGAATCCATAGGACTCCATATTTCCTTGTCTCCTGCTTTGTTTTCTCTGTTCTGTTCAACTGTTCGTCATGTCGCGGTCGCCGAGGTCATCACGGGAAACCTTTGTTCTCGGCCCGTTTGTTGTTCCGCGAGTATGGGTTGGCCTTTGGCAGCTCTCTAGTAATGCATGGGGAAGCGCGCCAGCCTCTCGAATCCGTCAGGGGATGCTTCGGCATGCCGAGCTTGGATATAATGCATTCGGTATGCGTTCCTTTCAGGGTCTTATCCGCCCCGGCCCGTCTGATCCTAGTAGTCCCTACTAATCACAACTCCCAGACATGGTGAGGTTCCCCCATAAACTCATTCTTCTCACAAGCATGACCTCTTTCGTTTAACCGTTTGCCATCACCCGACCCCTTAAGGGTAAGGTTTTGGGCGAAACTTTGCTGCCTGTCCTTGGCCCTCATCTTACCCATTCACAGCCGATCACTACGGAAGCGCGGAAATTCTTTTCGTGGGTACTCCACTTCACATGGCTCGGATCCCATAGCCTGAACGACTCTCCAGGGGCAGTTCCGACAGTCGCTACCGTCAAGCACGCCCGTCATCGGCGCCACCAAGTGGTGTGTTTTTAGACCCACTGATCCGACACGCGAGGTCGTGGAATCGGCAGTACGAGAGCGTATGAAACGCATGCGTACCCAGTCTGTCGACCTGCTCCAGGTATGCCCTCGTCCCATACTTTCCTTTATTTGGAGTTTATTCATCTCCCACCCATCACGCATCCAGTTTCATTGGCAAGATTACTCCGATAAAGGCTATCTGACAGCTCTTCAAGTACTCCAAGATCTCCAACACGAAGGCCTGATCTCCGCTGTAGGGTTATGTAACTTTGACGCAATACACACAGATGAGATCTGTACACAGCTTGGTCCCGGATTCATCGTCTCAAACCAGGTCCAGGTAACGATCTCGCCCTGAAACCATTGACGAGTCCCAACGCTCAGATCATCATTATCACATAGTTCTCCTTGATTGACACGAGACCCTTGCACGGTATGGCAGACGTATGTATGCGGCACAACGTGAAACTCCTAACATACGGCACACTCGTGAGTGTCCGATTTGATCCCAGCTCTGCTGTGTTGCTCACCTCATTTCGTTGCAGTGTGGAGGATTCTTGGCAGACAAGTGGCTAGACCAACCGGAACCTGATCTCTACGCCGGCAACCTAACGCCGTCCCAGCGAAAGGTAAGTAAGATCCTGTCGCAATCTGACCCGTCTGCCGGTATCCTCGGGTTCTCACTCATTCACTTTATCTCGTTCTTATTGCACCCTGCCCTTGGCAATCAATCCCGCGCTCTCTCGTGATCCTCGGATTTATTCGTCTGCTAGTATCTCGATGTCATCCTCAAAGCGTGGGGAAATTGGACCCTCTTCCAGACCCTGTTGGCTGTGCTCCGCGATGTAGGAGATCGTCACGGTGGAGCGAGCATCGCCAACGTCGCCACACGATGGGTCCTTGATCATCCGTTCGTAGGCGCAGTGATCATAGGTAAGTGACATCTCCATCCATCACCGATCTTCCTCGAACGGCGGCGACTTATTTGGTTGCCGTGCGGTGTCGTCCACCCCCTTTCCCCTTTCCCTTTGTCATTTCCCTTATTTACCCCCTGTGTGATGACAGGTGCTCGGCTAGGCGTATCGGAACATCCGGAAGAGAATCAACAGGCATTCGGATTCACCTTGTCAGACGAGGACAGGAACGCGATCGAAACAGTATTGGAGCAGTCCAACGGCCGCCGCATGATCAGTACGATAGGCGACTGTGGAGCCGAGTACCGCTGAAGCTTGACGCCTTGAGGCTTGACCGGACCTTTATAGAAGCCTCTGAACACTTGTACATGTGTATCTCTATTTCTGTTTTTATCTTGTTTTTTTTTTTGGGTATGTACATACGTCCAATATACACGGATAATCCCACAACACCACCACCACATGGTTTTTGATCCGCAACCCCAAAGGTAATACAGTATATGCGTTGCAATGCATGATACGGTGATCAGGTGATATATGTATCCTATCCAGATTACCAGTTACCCCTGCCCAGCGATTGACAGGGTTAAATTGTCGTATCCAGGCCCGGAATCCAGGGAATGGAAGGGAAAAACAACTGGAAATGCGATGGAATCTAATGAAGAGTACATATTGTACTAGTACTTCTCGAAATCCGACACTCCGTTCAAGGACGCCCAAAGTATTCGCTTCCATGTTCCGAAATTCGTGAGATCTTAGCACACCCAAAACGGTTGGTATCGAGACTAATATTGTACAGCTCTGTGTGTGCGTCCTTGTGCGGTTTGATGTGCCAGAATGTGAAGTAATACTACTGGATCGGATCGTACAGCTTTTGAACCTCGAGAAGCTGGTGCACGGAATGGCATAATGCGGAACAAATGCCCAAAGCAACTTAGTCAAAAAACAAAGATAGATGAATGTTGTATCGGTGTACGACGTGATGATGATGTTGACGATATAAATATATACGTGTGTGTGAATTAATATTTGTGTGTGCGTGAGTCCAAACATGATGCTGATGAGTGATGTTGAAAACTGGCGGTTGCATGCATCTGGCTATCAAAGAAAGGAAAGAGAAAAAAAAAGCACCGACACGCAAAGAACCTTTGTCAAAGTTTGCTGGCATGCGCTCCCGAGCCCGAGCTTGCACCCATCAACGTCGCCGACAACCGTTGGATCGGCTGCAACTTCCGCTTGACGTCCCTCAAGATCGTCGTCTTAGGGTGCCAATCCCGAAACGCGTCTCGCAGCGCCATGATCTCGTCCGTGAAGAGAGCGGCCACCCGTTCGTCTGCGGCAAGCTCGCGGAGTGCCCATGGAATCTAGGTACACAGGTGTGAGTTACCGCCGAGTGATGCGGAACAACGAACTCACTTCGTAATCGTTTCGCTCAGCCAAAGGATTGAATGGTTCCTCGACGAGCTCGACCTGTGTCCCGACAGAACCGCCATCTGTGAGGAACAAGTAATTTATCGCCAACCTAACAGCCACACACGGCGCATATCAGTCCGGGGGTTGTAGATCGCCGAGTGGTTTTGCAAAATGACCGACTTACGAGTAAGTCGCTCGCTCCTCGTAAGGTGTGGAATGCCCAAGCCCGTTCAACGATCCTGCAGTGATCTCCGATAGATGAGTCAGCAATCCACCATCAGACAGGCCCGCATTGCGGATGCGGATGAGCAGCACGAGCAAGTTGGAGAGAAAGTCGGAGGGGCTATGAAGATGATTGGAAATTAGCTAATCAGGAAGACATTAGTCACGCACTGGTACGCGTCCCCATCAATGTACAGCGCGCGTAGAATCAGGGGATGAGAAACCGAGGTGAAAAGTCCCGAGTATAGCCCTACGACTTGGTCGGTGAGCGAAGCAACGTAAACCATCTTGATCTAGTGAGATGATAGATTAATGCGCGCAAGGGATCAGCATAGCCAAAATCGAAACCTACCCCGTTATTCAGCACATTTCGGAGAGCCCTTACGTAGTCCCGGAAGAGGGTGCTTTCCGCGTTCTGGCATGATAGATGCTCGTTGAATTGAAAAAAGAAGGTATAATATTTCCGAAGCGCACCTGATATTCAAATAACTCCCTCGCAGCTGTGGATTCGAAGTACTAAGAGTTATCAATGAGTATGACAGATGCCACGATTCCAGTGTTGACATATGAAACGTGCCTGAATGTAAGGTTGCACCAATGAACTGGTGCTCAGGTATCGCAATGGTCCATGATGGATCCCACAGAGTGCCAAGCAACAAATTCGCTGCGGGGGCTTCATTGCAGAGACCGAACCAGACGCAACACCACTTGCGGGAGCAGAAGCATCAGCGTTGAGCGCCGTTCGGACATGCCCGTCAGCAACGAGGCGGTCTAGAATGTGCGTCGATACCACTGATCCCTGAGAATGAGCCGCGACAAAAATAGCATCGGCGTCATGAAGATCTTCCATCCATTCCTTATTCCCGATTAAGTTTTGGTACAATCTGTCCCAGTTCGGTTCGTCATAGTGACAAAAAGGTACGGTGAGCCCAGACATACCTCTCCACCCGACGGTTGATAGTCCCTTCGCCATCCAGTGGTATCTTGGTCACTTTATCAAGCTTCATCTTGTGCTCGTCCTGAAACGAATCCAGCGCGTCTGCAATGCCGTTGACAAACCTGGAACTCGTCCCTGTAGGCTGAACAAGACAACACTAAATCAACTGCGCCAGGGTACATCCGACGGTAAGGCACTAACCTCGCCTGCAAACGTGCGTAGGACGGTACCTTCCAATGGCACCCTGCGTGAGCGATATCTCGTCACGCATTCAAAAGTAGTGACTCACCTGGAAACCATCCGTGAACTCCGATGATGACCACCCTCTTGCACCCTCTCAGTACATCCACGGGTTTTCCCCCACCAAGCACGTCCCACGTCCGTGGGAGGGCCTTGTCGTACGGCGAATAAACGGTCTCCTTTGCCTTGGCTTTGCCCTTGCCCAAGGGCGTCTCGTCACGAGAAAACAAAACGTCGCTAACGTATTGCAGGGTCTTTGATAGGGTAGACGAAGGCTCGCGGGGCAGTGCCGAGCGAGGTAGCGTGTAAAAAGTGTCATACCAAGTGGGAAGGACTAGATTCGGCGGGGGTGGTGAGGCAGGTATCTTGATGCTTGATTTTTTAGATGGCGACGGCGACGGCGGCCGTTTCAACGTGCCATTCGCGGCGGCGTTTTCCGAGTTGGTTGCTACCTGATGGATAGGCAATCGCCCATCATCTGATTTTCTTGAGAGCGGAGATGATGGAGGTGGTAGGACGCCGGGTGCAGTGGGTTGTGGTTGTGGCCAAACAGGAGGCTTTGCCACTTGAGCCGGCGATGGTTGGGTCACCGCAGATGCTGATGGTGGTGATAAAGAATTCTGCTCGGGTGGCATCTCCTCGTCTATCATCATCACTTCCATCTTTCCATCTTCATTGCCTTGGGTTATGGACTTCATAGCAATCGCCTTTGCGGTAAAGAACGACATCCATCCTGTGGGATTCGCTGAGATCACAGACTGGATAGGATTACTATGATCAACAGATCGAGTGGCAGACAGTTCCTGTGCAGAGGGTGATGCCTGTTTGGGAGAGGGGAGATCCTCGCGGCTTCCTGTGTGCTCCTTCTCTTCAGTCTTCGGGTTACTCGGCGGATGTACCGGCGGAACTTGTTGAGAAACCGGATCTATTTCCGGCTCAAGGGTGGGGGTGGGGGTGGATGAGGACGGCTGGTGCCAGAACCAACGGGCCTGCCATGTGGAGCCGGATGGAACTCGTGCAGCATTCGCTTCCCGAATGGAAAACGGATTATTGTTGCCGGGTTGGGAGCGCTCCTCAGCACTCACGGCCGGACTCATATCTGCCCGAGCCACGACCTCGCCTTTGGGCTGTGAACTCGCTTCCAGATCAGAAGTAGGTGACTGGTCGGGAGCTGCCGGAGAGATATGAGCGCTAATTGGCTCCGTTTGTGCATCAATTTGCGGACTTGAATCCACCTGAGCAGTAGAGATATTTTCGCTCCACCCTAAATACGACCACCAAGTATTCGTGCGAGCTTCGGAAACTGGCGTTGCCTGGCTAAGAGATTCATCACAGCTTTCTGAAACATGTGCGGTGAGGGAGGGATTCATGTGAGTTGATTCTGACACATCAACTGAAGACGTATTTTGATCATTTCCGTGATCTGTCCGGCATGCAGCAATGAGACCCAAGACGTAAGATTGTATGCCAATAACGGTCATACCTGGAGTAGCAACGAGGGGCTCAGAGGAAGTTGTTGTGGTCGCGGTCTCGAGTGGAGGGCGGAGCTTTGCCAACATGGGAAAGCTGAACGAGAAAATGGATTTTCCCGAGTTAGAAGCAAGCAGAGGGTTGATGTTGATGCCTTCCTCAGTCTGAGAGACCGAGGAACAGTTCTCGGAAACCTGCAGCTGTACAGAGGGTGGATCAACCTGGTCAAGCTTCGGTGTGGTCGAAGTTGCATGCGGGAGTTGCATGTCATCTTTAGGTAGAGATTGGAGGTTAGTAGGAGCACAAGAATCTGCAGTTGCGACGGTCTGGTCTGGCGGTCTAACCGACTCGGGAAAATTCCGAGACTCGTTTTCTGACGACTCTGTACAGATATGAACAGCATCCGGGGTATCCGGTCCGGACTCCACCACCACCTTTACTTCTGCGATGGACGTCTCCATATCGTTTGTCGACCAGGAGAACAAGTTAAACCATGAACGCGTGTTAGAAGAGGGGTGAGCCAGTGTGGGATCTTGAGAAACAGCAGCTGGCGTGTCGGAAGGGTCCGCGGGAGGTGCCGGTGAAGGCTGATCGAGTAGAGGGACTTGGTTGGGGGTCGGGTGTGGTGGAGTGGCGGGTAGTGGATCTTATCAGTATAGAATCAGTTGGAAGGTGTGCCTGAGGAGGGGCGTGGAGGAGACTGCACCTGACGATGATTGGTTAGACCCATCATCTACAGCGTTTACGGGTGGCTGAGCGGAGGAGTCGTCGGTGACAGATGATGATTGGTCAAGACCTTCTGGGGTAGTACTATTGGTCTGAGAGGGCAACATGGCTCGTAGGGTGTTGGGTAGAAGATTATCGCCTGCTGCGGAGGACAGTGAACGTGTCTGTTCTGGTTGTGCGACAACAAATGAGACTGAGACAGGAGGTGGTAGTACGATAATGGGAGGTTTCCAGCGGGAGGACATCAACCGAGTCGTCAAAGAGAGTATGCCATGCATCCAACAGCCTGGCAAGAAGCAACAACACGCAGCACAATACCCCCCAGTCACGTGATTACTACACTCTTGTCATGAACTTCCACGAAATCGATATAGATCTTCAAGTGATTGCCGTTCGCGTACGAGCTGCGCTGGAACTCGTCCCTCGTATCCTCGGCCCAAAGGAAGTCTGGGCACCATGGATGCGCGATAACTTGACGGCCGAGTATGTGAGTGAACTTGTGTGCCATTCCAGTGGCACCTAACGTATTGACAGTCAGACTTCATTTTTAAGTACAAACTCTCTTCGAGACTACCAAGTGCGAGCTCCCCACACCCCAGCATTTTGGAAAGCCTGAGACGCATGCTATATCATCACTACTGCACTGGAATGGGTATAGACACGCTACTATTCTCTGACGTGCGTGCCAACGATCCAATGATCACGGATCCAATGTACGTGGACATACCTGTGGATCAGCTCCCGGATCTGGAGGATCTGGACGGATCAGATTTCTGGTGGAACGAACTCCCGCCATCCAGTAGGTCATCCGAGACTTTCTATTCATTAACCTTTTGACCCCCGGCTCCAGTCACTTTGAGCGTTGCAGAGGAACCCAGACCTGTCGACCAAAAGGACCTCGGTACCCATCTGAAGCGAAAAAGACGTGTTGCAGCGCCGGAACCGGGGCCTTCGGAACCCCCTATGAAAAAGAAGAAACGGAAATCACAAGAAATTGCGTCCGTCGTGAGCGACGAGGGCGAAGGAAAGGTTGGTCCCAAATGGAAAGCCAAGGTGCCAGATCTCCCTGTCAAGGCCACCAGCGTCTCGGGCTGACGACCTCGATCAGGTTTGTGATTCGTGCAGATCCCGTGGTTCGTTATGCAAGTGGCCCGAAAGTGCAGAAAATTCAAGATCCAGGAATGAGAAACGTGCATGCATCCCATGCGCCTCCCACAAAATCAGATGCACGACCGCAGGTAAGTCGGGCGATTACTTTTATTTGTTATTTTGTTGCTGAATAAGCACCAAGGCAATTTTTCAATTCGCCCTCCAAGGGCGGCTGCATCCCAACGCTGCACACCAGAGAAGGCAGATGATGATGAGCTCGTCGAGCTCGCCATCGAGTTAAGCGAGCGTATCGCGGCCCTGGAGGAACTCCAGGAAGCCCATGGCGAAAAGAATATACAATTTGAAACCAGAATTACACGGCTGGAGCTTCAGTTTGGGCGATCAAAGATGGCCACCAAGCCGGAGAAGGCATTGGAAAAGCTCGTCGAGGTCTTCGTCGCGCTCAGCGAGTGTATGGCGCACACGCAGAAGGCACTAGCATCCAGTGAAAAACAGCGGAGACGACTTGAAATGAGACTTGAACGGATGGAGCTTGAGGTTGCGCGATTGAAAGAGGGCACCAAGGCGGCTGCACCTCAACGCTCCACACCAAAGAAGGTAAATTATGAGCTCCTCGTCAAGTTGAGCGAGCGTGTCGCGGGCTTGGAGAAGATGTTCGCACTCGATGAAGAACAGAAGATAGAATGTGCAACCAGTCTCGCACGGCTAGAGCTTGAGTTTATGCAATGGAAAAAGGCCAACGGGCCTTGACTACGTTAGTCCTCTTTTTGATCGTGATTCAAAGCAAGTGTATCTTCTATTTCATTCCTATTCCTCTGAACAAATATATTATATCATTATCATGCAGGGTCGTGTTCAAGGGACATACAAAGTGCTTTTACTTTGGATCATCATAGTGTCACAAATGAAGCTCGTAGCGTACAACCGCGAGTTCTCTAGGTCCCTCCTAGTACACTGCCAAACGGGAGCGCAGCAATGACCCGTGAGGCCAGCCAGAACGCGAGGCCGCAGACCATCAAACGCATGCAGTTCACTTTCTTTGTTGACAAACCAACCCTGCCATCCCCTATACCGCAGTCCCAAAGCCCAATCTCAAACCTGCGGACGGCATTCGACGAAACCTCCGTACGACGTGGTTGAACTGGCGGGCTACTCATACCCATATTTACCGGACGACAGGATCGATACATGGCGCGGACTATGTACGTTCTTCGGAATTGGATCGTATACATGATCAATCAAATGGCATCTTTGCGATGCGCACTGCTAGTATCTACAAGCCTAAAGGTAGATACCAGTGGGACGTGAGCTTGGGATACGGCTTGGTTGAACAGACCCGCGTAGTCGTCTGGGAGGAGTCCTGAACGGATTGAGTGAACGTTGAGACCTGCTCAGACTGGCCCTTTGTTTTCCGTCCTTCCAACCGATTTTCGGACTCATGCAGAAGACGAACCAGGTTTGTGCCGTATCCGACACCCAAGCGTATCCGGAGTGGCCCTAAGCTCGCCGGCAAACGCAAGACGCGACGCTCAGGTAAGTGTTTTGCGCACCATCTTTCCCCCGGTCTTGTTCTTCGACATTGGTATCCTCGTGGACGGCCGGTTCTCCCGATGTGACACCCTTGCGATGTGTCATGGGCGCATGCATTGGTTCGACCGGCTGCTGTGCAACTACATTTGTATCCTCGTTCTTGGGGTGGGCTTGGGTGAGATGAGACCCTTGACAAAGGGGTTCGATCCAGTGCCAGCGTGAGAGCCGCGGAGAAGGTGGGTAAATCGAGGTTGCGGTCGAGGAACTCCTCGGAGGAATAAGTGATGGGTCCATTCAATAACTTGAATTGAATTGTTTGAGGGTGAAAATCCGAAAGAGCGATAGAGCAATCGAGCCATAAACCACACAATAATATGAACACAAACACGTGAATGGGAGCGCTTTGCGAACAAGCGTGATATAGGAACAGGTGTTTGCTAACATATTTCGAGGGGGAGGATTAGCACGATCGAGTCGACCCAAGTTTGAGCAAGGCAGGAGCTCCCGACACACGAAGCTTACCTACAGCCGCCATTCCAGAAATAATTTTAGCTGGACAGGAGAAAGGGAGGTGGGAGGTAAAAACGATGCGGGAAAAGCGGGGGACGAAGAGGGTGGTCACCCTGCAAGTGTGGGTGGTTAATTGTCGGGATGGGGCATTAACTTACTGTTGGTAGTGGCCATAACGGGTCGGCGATGGGTATAATAGAGGCTTCTTGTGCACATTTTGTGGATGCACGGGTAAGACGTGATAAGTTCTTCTCTGGAACGGCTTTGCCGACGAAAATAAGGACACGAGTGTGTTGTCATCCCAATGTATCCCGATGTCGCCCTCTGCAACTCGATATTCGAGCAACAGCGTAGGGTGAAATTGCAATGATGCCAGACTGTCCAAAGTATTAGTGGTGCGACTCGCCAACTTCCAAGATAATATTTGGGATCCTTGATCGGGACTTCAATGAATCAACTTCCCGTTCCCATGACTCGGACTCTATGCCCCTGTCCGCTCCGAGAGGCCGGACAGTTCACACCAATCATTCTGATAAGTCATTCCCTACTAGGCTCATTTTCTGTGTGACAATGGATCTAGGATTACAAGGCGTGCACGTCCTTATCACTGGTACTCCCTCTGATGTCAATCACTGGCAGGATGGCGCTGACCTCTTCAACTTGTCAGGTGCAAGCGGCGGCATTGGGCTCGAGACCACCAAACTATATTGCTGTCAGTCCCTCCTTGTCTCTTCAGCTTCATCCCGATGAATTTGAAAGCGTTTTCCACATGGGCGTCCTGACAGCGCTCGGTGCCAAGGTCACGGCGCACTACAACAGCCAGCGCGCCCCGCTCCTCCCTCTCTTGCAGGCTTACCCTGCCCTCCGCATAGTCCAAGGCGATCTCGCCAACGAGTCTTCCGTAATCGATCTCTTTGCTACCCTGTCCCGCGCCGGCGATTCGGACTGCGGCCCGGTCCAGGTGCTCGTCGTCAACCATGCAATTGCAGGCGACGAGGTGCCCGTGGCGGAGATGTCCCTCGAGCGCTGGAATCGCACGCTCACGACAAACCTCACGTCTACGTTTCTCGTGTGCCGAGAGTATCTCAGACATTTGAAAGAGGCGCCGTCCGAGGCAAAGGACAAGGCTGCGATCGTACTCGTCGGGAGCACAGCTGGCAAGTACGGCGAAGCGGGACGTGCCGACTATGCGGTGACAAAGAGCGGTTCGAGTTACCTTCAAGTTGATGATGTGATTGCTCGACCGTGCTTATTGACAATACAGGAATGATGTATGGCCTGACGATGACGCTCAAGAACGAGATCGTCAAGATCGCACCACGAGGGAGAGTCAATACCGTGGCCCCAGGCTGGGTATATACACCCATGGCTGAAGCTGCGCTTGCGAACCATGACGTACGGTATAGTGCTCTAGGGACGTAAGTAGCATGTACTTACAGAACTTCTGATGTACCAAGGACTAACGTACACACAGTATGCCCCTCAAAAAGATTGCAATGCCCTTTGATGTCGCGACCCAAATCGTGATTCAATCATCGTCGGTGGTCTCCGGCCATGTCACGGGCCAGGTATTGATGGTTGAAGGAGGGATGGAAGGAAGGGTACTCAACAGACCAGAGGATGTTTTGCGATAGTCGAACAATTGTCATGCTTATAGCCCACAAGTAAATCCGTAGCAGCTTTGCAAGTCATGCTACTTCCAATTTCCAAATCATTCATTTTCATGACATTCCCGCAATTGATTCGCTTGCACATGTCGTTCCTGAGATAATGGCCATAGCAAGTATCCCTCGCGAAGGTTGGCCACCTCCGTCAGCGTCAGACCTGGTGAGGATCAATAACTTAGGATCAATCCACTAACCTACAACTATGGGAGACGGGTAGGTCGAAGCTTGGACAACTTGCGTCAAATCGAACATCTTTGAGCCCGTGGTCCTCCAAGCCTTTGCCACTCTCGATGACCACGAGCGCCACGGAGAAAATGGAACAGGGCGACGGCATTCTAATGGCACTTTCGCTATTACAAGGAAAGTCACCCAAGGTAACTGAATTGTGTGGCGATCCAGAGTCCAAATCCCAGGAGATTTCTAACAGGGTCCTGTCAGTCGTAGAGAATAAGGGGCGCAGGGCAAGAATCCACACAAAACGAAGACGTACAACCGCGTGCGGTTCCCAGTCACTGAGCACGAACACATACGCGACCCACCTTCCTTCGCTGCACGTCGCCATA
Source organism: Leccinum uliginosum (assembly GCA_038091455.1). Classification (NCBI taxonomy): domain Eukaryota; kingdom Fungi; phylum Basidiomycota; class Agaricomycetes; order Boletales; family Boletaceae; genus Leccinum; species Leccinum uliginosum. Next base: position 59,485 of record JBBPOM010000040.1, read on the forward strand.
CTATTGTACCAGGCTTCAATTTTATTGTCCCTCTCTTCCCACAGGACCATCGGTACGGCGCGTGTCTCTACATTAGGATGGGCGTCATATAACACCAACCCCTTGCACAGGACTGTGCGTGGTTTGCACGTAATGAACCATCGACCACCAATGAGATGGTCGGGATCGGGGGAGGGAGACCACTAATGGGGTCTCGACACGCGACAGTAGTCGTAGCGGCCGCATCTCCTGGCTTCACGACTCTGCCAATTTCTCTGACCTGACGAAGGCCCGGTCGGGAGAACCAATACTAAGAGACAACTCAGGCGGACACATAAAATGCATATTCACATACAGAGCCTTCCACATTTCGGGTTCGTAAATGATGGCATAGAACCAATTTGAAGCCTAGCAATTAGGGTGAAGACGTGACTTGGGTCGCAACAGTGGGCCAGCGGAAGATAAGGTTACCTTTCGCCATCGTACAACGTCTCTAGCACTCGTGTAGCCAAGTATCTGGTACAGCGGTTCCGTCGGAAAGGTGCACTCGGTGATCACGATCGTTGACGTTCGACTTGCAAACAGTGACTTGAAAGTGGTCCAGAGTCAATACGAATGGGCTGATTCAGACTCCAATACTCTAATTTTAAGAGACTCACTTTGAACTCGTTAAGGCAATGAATCGAGACCAGTCAGGCAAGCAGCAAAGTTTATGCCGTTTGGATATTCTCTAGAGCGAAAGCAGGATTATTGCCTGGCAGAGCGCTGCAATGCCCACGACGATCATGATGGACACCGTCGGAGCCTGAGGGGAATGTGTGACAAACGGCAAGTGACTGTCACCACTACTAGTCTCAGGCTCCTACTATTACTTACAGATCTACTCATTCCGCCTTCAAGCTTCAAGTTCGTGCCCCGCTGCGACCAATGCAACACATTACTAGCACGCATAGACACACTACCTGGCCGCTTCTCTGATACTCCACCACTCCATAGGAAGGAGGGTTTCATGAGCTGACACCAACTTTTTTCGACAAATCGGAGGACGAGGCCGTCCGTGAGACACTGAGTAGTTTGTCTACGCATGTTCGTTGCTCGCAACCAATTTGTTGCAGGGGTAATATCATTGCCCGCCCAAAGGCGTCATTAGTATCCCTCCTTGCGTCGTCCCTGTAGAGGCTCCGCTGCCTCTGAGTTATGCGGGCCGCTTTGTCCCCATGGCTACCCCTGAAAGCCAAGTAAGTAGTGTATCAAATTCTGGTGTGCGGGATAGGCTATGGCGTAATGTCTTCTCTCCTTTTACTAGTAGTCTCACGTCCTTCGATCCACTCACGAATAACTCGGACCCGTGGCACAACAGTGTCGTCATACATCAACGTCATGTACTCGCCTTTGCAGATCTGAAGGGGTAACATATTGCAAAACCTGCATAGCAGCAAGCAAACAAAGGAATGGAGGAGAAAACACAGCAAGGAAGGGGGGGAACTCGGATTAACTGCACGGTAGGAGCACAATCTCGAACGTCAACCCTGAGTCGTCAACTGAACTCAGGGTCCTTACCGTCACTGCACCCGCTCTTCGCTGCGGATCCAAGACGTGCTTTTTAACTACCACCTGAAACCCTGAAACCCAGACCGTGGCATTTAATTCAGTGACTCCGTGGAGGAAGAGAGAGCTACAGGGTTCAAACGTTCAAGCTCCAGAAGGGATTGCGGGAAAAGACAGAACTGCGGCGCCTACCGTATCACGGTAGTGCCGACATTTCACACAAACGTTGTTCCTATGATTGGGATTCCAGACATGCTTACTCCAGCGGTTTCCAAGTGCAATTCTTTATTCTCCCACTGGTCACTTGTCTTCTTCAGACCGTATGTTTCCACGTCCTGTGCCATTCCGTGTTCACAACCCCTTTTACCATGCACGTCCGTACATCAACCACAGCGGAAAAAAATACAGGAAGCTAGTATGCCGCCCTCTGGAGAAACAAAAGATGCTTCAAGGAACCCAAACCCTCAAAATGTCTTGGCTGACAGGATCGGTCGCCGATCATTTCATCACACTGGCAGGCTAATCCTCGGAGCCGGCGGTCTCTTTTATGGCGACCTCTTTCGTTTCCAGGATATGAATGCCAAGAAAGAGAAAGACAGGCAGACAGGAGGCGGTACTTTGCCCCTTGTTCTTGCTCCCGTTTTGATTGACGCCGTGACAAGCCCAACAGAAACGTAGCATGCCCCTGGCTTGGCGCTTGGCGCTTTTCGTAGGATGCTAAACCGAACGATGATTTGGCATTGCCATCATCATCGCAGGACACAGTAAGATCGGCTGCGAGCAAAGGGAACCCGAGGGGAAGACAACGACAAGTGGTACGTGCCGTAGTTCGTTATCTGCCACTGGCTGTCATAACGTTGCGTTCCGTTCGATGACATTGTCGGTGCAATCAATGGAGATATGATACTAGGCGTATCCATTGGAACGATTGTGGCGTATCCGAAGTTCAAATCTCTGAGTTGATTGACAACAACAAAAATTCGCTTTGTGGGCGCGACTTGGCCTCTAGATGTTGACATGATCAGAACGGGGTATCGGAACTCGGAGCACTTCCGCGAGTCAAGCTTTGGATGTTAATAACCCTCGGTGATTGATAGAACGAACTAGAAACAATCCTCGCATGCGGACTGAGAGAGTACGACCCTCGACACGTTCACCACAGTCACGACACGGCAAGTCCCTGACCGCCTTCAAACCCGGGCCTATACCACTGGTTACGTGACTCAGCGGCAGAATATCCTTGCCAGCGGCCACCTACGTACTGGCTCAATACTAGGACGTCTCGGACAACCAACTTTCCCAATTTCTGAGCACCTCCTTCAGGGAGCCCGCACCGCCGCCCGCAACGTTATCCTCGGCCTCGCTGTCACCCTCACACGCCAAGCCAAACACGCCCTCGACGATCGCCCTCCGTAGAAAAGGTACAAGCACGCGAACGTACACCGCCCCCGCGGTACGCACGACCTTTTTCTCTGTGTCGACACCGTCGACACCACCACCACCCTGCCACTCCTGCGCGTACCTCAGCAGCGCCTCCCCATTCCTCGCCAGTCCTGACTCGAGCACTTCCAGTACGCTGCCCGCCGCACCCATCGGAGCGAGCGCTCGTAGCCGGTTGAGCGCCCGTAAATATGTGTTGAGCATTACCGCGAGCGGGGGAAAGGCGGTCAACACCTGGGGTGGTGTGTGTGCCGGTGCGCTGGAGCACATGGATATGGAAGAAAACGCAGGGAGAGTGTGGGGCTGAGAAGAAGAGGAGGAAGAAGAGAGGAGCCACTTGCTCGGCAGCGTCGTCGATCTGCTGTTCGACACAGACCCAGACACGAACGCGTGCTTGGACAACATAGCCGACCACTCGCGTTCTGCCCCTGTTTTGATGTCACGCGCAAAGCCGTCCTCAACCGCGCGTGTGATGAGCGGAGATAAGAGCGAACGAAAGTCCTGAGGGAATCGTGACGTGAGACGAAGATTGTGTCGGCATGGCATGATGTGACACGTACCATTCCGATTCGCGCCATGGCTGAACTGCAATATGCGAGCTGGGTCGCGATCGGAGCGAGATGTGGATAAGCGCGTCGCAGGTAGGGTCCGATCGTCGGAAGTAACAAGTCGAGCAACGTGGACGGAAGCGTGTGTTTGATCACAGGATCAGGAAGAGGCGTCGTCGCGGGAGAGTAAGACGAGGACGAAGCAGACGGGATGACGTGAGGTGATGATGTTGATGATGTCCGCTCGAAGAGAAACATGGTCGCGTACTGCGTAATGAGGTCGTAAGCGCCTTCGCGCCAGACGTCGATATACTTTTTGAGGAACCTCGACACGTCATCTGCGCGTCGGTCCATCTCTTTCTCGCGGTCCGCGGCGCTGCCGCCGTCCTTCCCGCCGCTGCTGCCACCGTCTAACGCAGCGACCTGTGACACCCCAGCATCCCTCTCGACGGCCTGGAGCGCATTTCTGAGACAGTCCAAACGTGCGCTTACGAACGCCAGTGCGAGCTCGCTCTCGGGCATCACCTGCATCCTACGGAGGAACTGGACCGCCTTCCAGAAGGCAGGGAGTTTCCGACCGGACTCGTGCAGCGTACCCAAGAGAAGCAGCCGCATCGCACGCAATGAGGACGCAATCTCCACCTGTAACGCGCTCACGAGCGGAAGCGGGGACATGGGTGCGTGGCCTGCGCGGCTGCTCGACTCGTGGTGCGACAGTAGTTTGCCACCGCCGCCGCACTCGCCCTCACTTTGGCCTTCGTGTAATCGGATGGTAGAGAGCGCAGAGAGCACCGCAGTGGCGTGCCCAGCCAACGCCAGCGCCTCGGCGTAAAGCCCGTTGCGGACGCAAGTGTCCATCAAGACGGGGACGTCGAGCAGATCGCGAAGTTTATCGTATTGTTCGAGAACGACGCGTGTCCGTTGGCGTTCTTCGATCACGGTGGGACCGCTCTTCTCGCAGAATGTGCGTGCGACATCGTCGAGCGCGGGGAGGGAGGTATTCAAGAGGGTATCGAGGGAGGCGTCAAGCGAGGATAGGGATTTTGAGAGCGCGGAGGAGGTGTTGTGTAGAGAGAGTATCGTTGGGTAGGACGTGTGGGCCAAGGCATTCAGCGAGGCTGTTAGCGTGTGTGATTGGGTCGAGAGCGTCGTCGGGGCTGCCAACAAGTCAGACAAGGGAAGACAAGCAAGTCCACCGAGATACGACGCATTTTCAGGCTGTTCCGTCAGAACAGTGGAGGATGAGAAAAGGTCCAGCAGAGTCGTGGCCTCGCCGTTGGTCGTCATGGCCAGTGGCGTAAATTGCTATCAATTAGGTAGTTGTACAAGTACACTTTCAAGTCCAATCGTTGCCAAGACGTCGATATAGATACAAAATCAACCAACTACGCAGTATATAATATTAAATATCGCACACATGATTACTTATTGTCCGATGAAAGCAAATGTCCGTCAAAATTAGATATATCAAGTACCATCAGGAGGGGAATGTCGCAGGACATGTCAGAGCTACAATGTTTAAGTTAGTGACGAGTATGGTACACAGAACAAGAAGTTCATCGCATGAAACACGGCCAGGAGGAGCCCGCATCCAAGGGGACAAGGGTGTTGCTAACACAACAGCTGAGTGATGGGTCTACTGCGCTGTACACACGGAGACTGTCAAATACCGAAAGGGTTGGAAAATTTGACAACTTACCACCATAGTGCGATGAACACGGACGTTATCGGTCATGTGGAGATCTACGCCGCGGAATGCACACGCCATCTTCAACCCCGAAAGTTGACGATGGCCGTTGCCCTTATCCCATAGGTTGAGGGTGATGCTTTCCAGATGATCGCGCGTCTTGGCGACTTCCACTAGGGTCTGTAACGGCGTATCCTGATCCATGCCGAAAGCGAGGAGCTGGATCCCCGTTGGAAGTTGGCGGAAGACGGGGTTTATTGCAGCAGTAGATGGGCGCTCCGTGCGCAGCTGACGAAGGGAACGGCATCGGATGATGGCGGTGGCGTGTTCAGGTGTTGTACAGGAAGGGATAGCGAGTTCTTGCAAGCTCTCCGTGTGATTCTTTGTGAGGTAATCCAACAGGTCCAGGCTCGGTTCGCGATCCAGTTCGACTGCGCACAAGCTGCTCGCCTGCGAGGACGTATGAAGAAGCCAGTCAAGAAAGTCAAGCGAGGGTTCGAACTGGCAGTTCATTCGCAACCTGGTGAGCGCACAGGCAAACGGCGGATGAGTCAGGCCTGGCGAGAAGTGAGGGGTCTTTCCGGTGATGGCGAGCGAATTGAGGGATGGCCACAGGTCGAGAAGCGGGACTATAGATTGGCCGTTGTCTGACCAATTACTAAAGCGCAAAGATGTGATCGGGGGACCAGATCGGAGTAATTCCAAGGTGGTGGGATCAAAGGATGGTGCCGGTCGACGCATGCGGTCAAAAGTGGGACTGCCGAGAACGTCTGTACCCGGTTCTCCAGAGCCATAGAGAGCAAGGTTGAGCTCGCAGAGGTTAGGACAGAGGGTGACAGCGCGGGCGAAACAAGTTTGTTTGAGAGGACCAAGCTGGTTGTTGTCCAAGACGACATGCATCTGGACGACGGAGTCGCCAAGGATTCTACCGCGCTCTGTGGAACGGTCTACGGCGGTGATGAACGAGTTGTATGCTGCCTGCGAGCAGAGGTGAACTCTCCTGAAAAGGAGCTTCTGTGCAGGGAACGACCAAGACCGGCAAACGAGGGAGCAAGCTCTGAGAAACTCTGCGTCGTCAGAGCACACGACCTCGAGGATTTCTAGCACGATCTCGAGTGGTATACCGCGTATTGGGACGCGGGGCACTTGGGGGTTGGACGGGAAGCTGGGTGAAAGGGGTATGGCAGTCAGGTCAAAGGACACTTGCTGGGGCTCGGCCTTGGTTTGTACGCGGTGAGACAGGCTCGAGCGACAGGGAAAGAGGACTCACTCTAGGAGAGGGTGTCCACAATCGTGAGAGACAGCTGAAGAAGTCCATGATCTAACCCAAGGGCAAGAAATCAATCTAAGGGGAAAGCAATTTATATGTCAGAACGGGCATGAAAGAAAGTGTCGAGTGGACGTGCCAACTTGGAACCTAATCACATCGGAACTTCCGTTCTAATTTAATTTTACGTGCACAATTGTTTTGACCCACGCGGCCTTCGACAGTGCCCCCGGCGTTGAATCGTACACCCCGAACCATAGCCGCACACCTCCGCAATGATCGTGGCCAAGTCAGGGGCCCATGGGCAACCCCAACATCTCCCACACTGCCCAAGTCGCGGTGGCTACGCCTCATTTCGATGACGCTGACGATGGGGGTCGTATCATATATCAGTGTACAATTGAATCAGGTAGCTCACCCGAAAAGAGACAAGTCAGAGACAATTGACATTATTGGGCACGAGAGACCGCCTGGAACAAGGGCGGAGCAAGTGCGCTGGCAGTAGCAGCATGTGGGCTCCACAATGCTAAGTCATTCTCCAAATGATACATAGTCTCCGGTGGCGCCGAAGATCGATGTATACCAGAACGTTTGAGTATACGCTGTCACCGCGGACGAAGCGGGAGGGGAGTTGACGGGTCTTCCATTTCATCACATGCGATCCCAGCCTTGAAAGAACATTTAGAGTCTTTGATCGGAGACAAGTTACTACTAGTAATGATTTGGTAAACAATATCAAAGTTGGACTTGCACCTCCACGAGGTCGAGATTTGCCGCAACATGTCCAAGTCGACGCTCTCGTCCGTCGTATCTTCACTTGTGCGAGCTTCTATGGGCTCAGCTGTCTCATCCACCGTCCAAGATGAAGATCTCGACAAGCACGTCGCAGACCTCATCCTCAAAGAAGCGAAACAAAAGGCAGACAGCTATAGCAAGCTCGGAATAAAGGCCTACTTGCCACCCGCGTGCGCAGCTCGCTCAATTCGTGCGTTGCGGATTTATGACCTTTTTACAGTCCAGACCCGAATGCTCCCCGTCCCAACAAACGCTTCCTTTCGTCCATCATTCGAAGCACGGACGACCACAACAAGACTATCCTCCGTGCACAGGCACTCGCAGCTCAAGATATCAAGAAGGAACGAGAGGAGCAAGAGAGGAGAGAGAGGAGAACACGTGCAGAAGAAGCCGTCGCTGCAGAGCGCTCGAGACGGCGCAGGACGCGCGACGACCGGGACACAAGGTGGGACAGAGGCAGGGACCGATCACGGCCTCGCTCGAGAGCGTGGGATAGCGATTGGAGGAACCTGAGGAGGGAGCACGAATGCAGCGAAGACGAGAGCGAGCGAGACAGGGAGCACAGACGGACTAGACGGAAGCATCGCTCGCGGTCACGCTCACATGATAGTGACCGTTCACAAGACCACAGACGTAGGCGGACGTCAGAAAAGGAACGAGACAGAGAAGGAGACTCTGAGCGTACCCGAAGAAAACCCCACCGAGACAAAAGCAGAGAAGATGACTCTCACAAACGTTGGCGGAAAACGGACCGCTCGCCCCATCTCGAGAAAAAGGAGGATGCCAAATCTCATAAACGCTGCCGCTCTGCGTCCGTCTCGGAAGTCCAAAGTCCACAAAGAAAGAAACCTGCTCGAGAGAGTGCGCTACGCAACATATCCACGCCGTCGCGGTCCTCACAGACGCCTATCGAAGACTTTACAATCGACGTTGACAGCGATTCTCGCCATCCATCAAAGGGAAAGGAAAAAGACACTGACGATGTCTCATTGCCAACCAGCCCGCCGCGGGTACGCTCACCATCACCTCTGCCTCCTCCTCCTCCCCGTCGATCACGTGTGCGTCCCATATCGTCCACGTCCGTCCGTTCTCCTTCCACCTCACCGCCCCCACTTCCCCCTGCCGCTCTTCCATCTAAAATGGACAAATATTTCGAAGACTCATATGACCCTCGCCTCGACATTACCCCCCTGTCCGTCCCTATCGTGCCCAAAACGGGCTTTGTCAACGACTCAGAATATGAAGCCTGGGACGCTATGCTCGAACTACTGCGTCAACGCCGAGAGGACAAGGAAGAGAAAAAGAGACTAGAGAAGCTGGGCTTCAACACGAGCGACAAGAAGATTCCCACTTCAAGCATCAAGAAATACAACGAGGGCGGCGATAGCATCATGGAAATCGAATACAAGAAAAAAGGGAGCGTCAGGGAGTGGGATTTGGGTAAAGAGGGGTTTTAGTCGCAGCTCAAGATCTCACTCCCGGCCTCGGACTGTTTCATTCGCATTTGTACACTAAACCGTATACCCTCATTCCTATGCCAAATGCTGTCACGGCAACCAACACTTTGCCTCGTTCCCGCTGCCATCTTCCCCACCAAGCACGTGCTTTTAATTCAGCATCTTAGGCTGGTGTCCATTGAGGAACGGCGACAGTGCCTCAACAGCTACACGCCGAGGGTGTGGGTTGTCTGTCTCAAATTTCTCGTTAGACTCATGTTTGACGTATTAGGCGATATGTAATTTGAACACAGTCCTGGCAAGCGCCAAAGAGTACTCTCAAGATGGGAATCAAACCCACGCCAGATCAACTCAAACTCTCATTTTCCTACGTCCGCACGAGCGCCGCTGGAAGTATAACTCACACTTGTCAGACATGATAACCTTGACAGAGTGCCAGTGGGCTTGATGAGGACACAGGCCAACCACAGATCTGTGCCTGAATAGCATCATATCAACAGACTCTTTTCTCAGGTCAAGGTGGCGAAGTGCCCGCCCCCGGCTGTGCATAGTACGTACAGATCCGGGCAACGGATTACGACGAATGTGCGGGGCCAAGACCCAATCACCATCACAGTAAGATGCGCCCTCAGTCTTTTGTGATCGGCTGTGGCTTATAAAATCCGCAAGTCCTGATCCCTGACGACTCTTGATCTTGACTTCCTTGTTCCCATGCGTCCTTTTTTCTCCAGGTGCTGTTGCGAGTGGTAAATACCACCGAATGGTCAGCAACGCCGAGTGGGTCCTCGGGACGGAGTTAGAACCCCAATCGCAGTCGAACGAACACAACTCCTTGACGCTCCTCAACGAACGCCGTCGCCTTGCGCTGGAAGAGATAGACAATGCGCATTTCTCGTACATGCTCTTTCGTATGCCTTTTCCTTACTCTCATCCATCTATTCCTAGGTGGGTCCATGCCAAGATATGCTTCGTCGCGGGCGCTGGTTTCTTTACTGACGCGTGAGTCCATTCGTTATTATCATGAGATGTAGTACTGAAGCCATCTCCTATCTAGGTACGATATGTTCGCAATCAGCATCATGACCTCGATGTTGGGCTACGTTTACGGCAACGAAAACGGTAGAGCGAGCTCCGCTACTTCTGCGTTCTTCCGTACACTCTCATATTGTCCTCGAAGGTGACCTCAGTTCCTGGCAGTCGACAGGTCTGAAAGTTGCAACCCCCTTTGGCAGTTTGGTCGGCCAGTTGGCCTTTGGTTGTCTCGGGGACATCCTTGGTCGTAAACGGATGTGTGAGTGATTCAACCCACAAGTTCATCGACGTATTTGCCAACGATCTATTCAACTCAAGACGGTATCGAACTCGTGTTCATGATCACCGCCACCTTTGGCCAAGCACTCGCAGCTCCCGGACACGCTTTCAACATCGTTTCGGTTCTCATCCTTTGGCGATTTATTGCAAGTTCTTTTAATATCTTTTTGGGACTTATTTTGATCATTCTTTGAACTTACTAGATGGGGATTGGATGTGGAGGCGACTATCCTCAGAGTGCTGTCATAATGTCCGAGTTTGCTCCCATTCGAAGTCGTGGTCGTCTCATCACTGCAGTTTTTGCAGCGCAAGGCTGGGGCCAACTCGGTGCGGTCGTGCATCATTTTCAAATATCGAGTCTTTTTGACGAGAAGCTCATCAGCTGCCGGTATCGTCGGTCTAGTCGTAGTTAGTGCTTTTGGGGACGCGATCCGCAAAGCTAGTTACGCCGTCCCCGTCGATTGCACCTGGCGCATTCTCGTCGGCTTTGGATGCATACCTGGGCTGATCGCGTTTTACTTTCGCCTCACTATCCCCGAGACACCTCGTTTCAGCATGGACATTCAGCACGACATCAATCTAGCGACGCGCGACATCAGAAACATTTTATCAGCAGGCCAACAGTCAGGATTCGTGGATGGGTTTGATGGGCATGTCGTAGCACCTCGGGGCTCCCTAACAGATTTCACCAAATATTTCTCAGACTGGAAGAACCTGAGGGTGCTCATCGGTACAGCTTATTCCTGGTTCGCACTCGACGTGAGCACATTGCGTAGTAGTCGTAGACGTATGCACCTTCTGACGTACGTTCAGATACCATTCTATAGCCTCAGTCTCAACACTTCCACCATCCTGACCTACAGCAACTTTGGTAAAGTCAACGGCAATGACCCCAACGACGTCTACCAGAGTCTCTTTAGAATCTGCAGCGGAAACATGGTGCTGGCCGTCGCTGGTTACATCCCTGGGTTCTGGGCGACTTTCTTCCTCGTCGATACGTGGGGTCGCAGGTCAATTCAACTTATGGGCTTTAGTTTATTGACCGTCCTTTTTTTGATCATGGGTATGTCCTACAGACGTTTTCCCTCCGTCAGAGTCTCACCGACCTATCTCCACCCCCTTAGGTTTCGCATACATCCCGCTCAACTCTACTGGTCCGGGACGGCACGGGTTCATTTTCCTATATTGCCTCGCCAGCTTCTTCCAGAATTTCGGTCCGAACACGACGACGTTCATCATCCCTGGGGAAGTCTTCCCGACCCGGTACCGCTCTACGGCATACGGCATTTCAGCGGCGTGCGGCAAGTTTGGGGCTGTCGTCGCACAGCTCGCGCTCGGTCAGCCGTTGCTGCAAAATGTCAAAGATATGAAGATCGTGTGAGTACTACCCCCGCGCCGAGGCACTTTTGATTATTTCTTCCGTGGCTGCGGACGCACCCTATTACCCCGACTTTCATTTTTATTTTTCCTCAGGCTGACACCTTCGAATATGATACAGATTAGAAGTGCTCTCCTTCGTCATGTTCACTGGCGTCCTATCGACGCTGCTCGTTCCGGAGACGAAGAAGCGGACGCTCGAAGATCTCTCAAACGAGCATCAAGAGTCGTACGTCACCGGCGCGATCAAGAGAGGTGTTTCGTCGCTTGCTTGATGGGAAATAAAAACATCCGAACACCTGAGCCTTGCAGTTACATTATAAATTATTCATTTCCGTGTTGGATGGATTCTTTTTTTTATTGCCTCATGAAAATAACCAGAACTGCTGTACATCACCTACTTATACATATGTACATGGATGGATATCTTGGTCATATCTTATACTATAACTTATAGGTTCCTCGCTAAACTTGATCGTCCCAATCGTCCGCTTTGTACATATGTCTCATCAATATGCGCGGGGAGGTTATCTGAGGCCATCGTGTCATTGTGCGACTCCGTGCGCCACCAGACATGATCTTTCCAGAACCGAAAGCGAATCCTGAGTTGACAATAGCCATACAGTCCCATTCCTACAAGTCTAGGTACATTCATCGAGAGTGTAATACAAGCCAGATGTCCCCCCCACCCTGGCGCTTCTTGTTCGTTCAGATTCCTAAAACCCAACGGTCGTTCGGAATCACTGCCCCGCGAGCTGGCGCACGACCAAAATCTCCTCCGCAGACAGCTGGTCGACGTTC